>PVKV010015756.1:0-38532 GCA_004027835.1 Alouatta palliata
CCTGGGTTCAAGCAATTCTCCTGCCTCAGCCTCCCGAGTAGCTGGGACTACAGGCGTGCGCCACCATGCCCAGCTAATTTTTGTATTTTTAGTAGAGACGGGGTTTCACCATGTTGACCAGGATGGTCTCGATCTCTTGACCTCGTGATCCACCCGCCTCGGCCTCCCAAAGTGCTGGGATTACAGGCGTGAGCCACCGTGCCCGGCCCCACATTTAACATATTAAATAATGTCTGGAGACATTTTTTATTCCTACTATGGGAAGAGGAAGTGGGATGATGCTCTTGGCCTCTAGAGAGAAGGAACTGGGGATTCTGGTAAATATCCTGGAATATACAGGGTAACACTACACAAAGACTTGTCCCATCCAAACTGTCAATAACGCTAAGATTGATAAATCCTGCTCTAGAACCACCCTTAATGCTTCTATAGATTCCACTCATTTCTGAATACAAAGAAACTCCTGGCTATGTGATCTTGGGCATCTTATTTTACCCTTCAAAGCCTCAGTTTTACCAGTTGTAAAATGGGGACATTTTATAACTGTTGTTAAATGAGATAATAAAATATTAACAGAACCTGGCACATAACAAAGGACAGTTATAGTTACTATTTCTCACATCTGACCGTTACATATGCTCTTTTCTCTCTTAGAGTGGTCTATTTTATGTTTACTGAAGTTAGTACTGTACATTCACAACCATAAAAACAACCTAAAAGTTTTTATTTATAAAACATACACAAACGTTCTCCATTAAACTGTATCATTTTTCCATACCATTTCCTACCTACACTTGCCACCAACTCATAGAACAAATACAACCCATAATAATTCATCTTAGCTAAATTCTCGTTATTTCAACAATCAGAAATCTAAAACTAAAAGGTTTCAACATTTATTGAAAACCATTTATCTTAAATTCAAGATGCAATTTAAAAGATAAATGCTGACATTTAAGTTAATATCAACTGTTAGTGGTCTGTCCAAAAATACGCATTTTTGAACAAATTTTTGAAAACTGAAAAAATTCATACTACAAATTGCAGGTTACAGAAACATCCCAATGGTGTGAATAACAATGTGTATCAATTCACTTGTCTTATAATAAAAATAATTGTGAAATTATGAAGTATACTTGAAAACAAAACTAAATCATTTCAGGCATCTCCTGAAATAAAATGTGATTATTACATTCTATAAATTTAAATCATTTATCATTAATATGAAAATGTCCCAGGACAGAGTAATTCAAGTAATATCTGTGTGAGGAATTGGCTGGGTGAGGTGGCTCACGCCAATAAACCCAGCACTTTAGGAGGCCAAGGCAGGTGCATCATGAGATCAGGAGTTCAAGACCAGCCTGGCCAATATGGTGAAACCCCATCTCTACTAAAAAATACAAAAATTAGCTGGCACAGTGATGAGTGCCTGTAATCCCAACTACTTAGGAGGCTGAGGCAGGAGAATCATTTGAAGGGCGGCAGAGGTTGCAATGAGCCAAGATCGCGTCACTGTACTCCAGCCTGGGCGATAGTAAGACTCTGTTGGAATCGTTTAGAAAAATGAAGACTGACATTGAAGTTTACAGAAAGGAAGCTCAAAATAAAACAAAAAACACCCTAAAGGTAAATTCTGCGTTCGTTTTTTAAAAATACTGTGCATGTGAAACAAAAAAAGGAAACAATTTCTAAGTGTTTTGTAAGTAATGAATGACCAACAGCCTACATTTAATTAAGTAAAATCAAATTAGTGCCAAACATCTTTCCCAAAAACCAAACCATCTAAGACTTTAAGGTATTTTTGTATTTTCCATTAGGAAATTTAAAAACTGAGAAATTTTACTTTAATTAAATGTCATTTAGTAATTCCAAGTATTATTGTAACAACAGTTGAAAATGTTTTGAGACAGAAGGGAGGTGGTAGAAGTAAAGGAGAAAAATAATAGGCAAGTCCCTACCTGAACCAACTGGAGAGGAGCCAACACTGAGACTCTGTAAACTTCCATTCCTGAGCAATGTAGGAGATTTCTGCAGACTAGAGCTTGTTATGCTTCCTGCAGCTGATGCTACAGATGATGTTGGTGAAGCAGAAGAAACTGAGAGATGAGAAACATTCTCTTGATTTTTGTTTCCTTTGGGTCTACCAGGCCCATGTTTACTTTGTTTATTTCCTTTCCTTTTCTTTTCTTTTACAGTTTCTTCTTCTATGCCAGAAGTTTGAGCCCGCTTATATCCTGCTGTAGGAAGGCTGGAATTACCCAAATCTCCAGGTGAATTTTCAAAGCTTTTAGGCTGTGAAATAACAGCTGAGGTTGAAGGGAGGCCAATTAAGGAACTAAAACTATTTACCCCCGCTTCCTGGCTACCAGACTCTCCTTTATGTACATCTTTGGTTGTTGATGACTGTTGGGAGTGAGTGTAACTGTCATTACGCAGATCTGAGTCTGTAAAGCTCAGGAAATCCTGAGGAGACTGCACTGAACTTCCAGAAGATGATTTTACACTGCCTGGAGTCCCTGAAAAATTGCCTGTAGTACAAAAAAAAAAAGGAGGGGGGTAGAAAAGAGAAAAAATTTGGATGCAAAAGTTCCCATAAGCAGTATACATGCTATAATCATTAAATAGAAGAGAGGGTTAAAAAAATTAACTACAAAACTTAGGACATCCGTATATTAAGATTTAAAAACTTATTACTGAAATCAAATTTATCCCTAAAATTACCTATATTTGTCATTTTATAGATAGCATTAAATATTTACTGTGGAATTGCAAGCTATTAAACAATTATTAAGATGTAGGATGTGCTTTATTTCACCTACCTTTTGCCACAGCAACATTCCACAATTCTCCCCCAAACACCTCACGTATGGCTGAGGAAGGACTAAAGAACAGTAGTCTCCTTTCTACAGTCATGCAAGAAGACCTAACAAGACTCTCATTTGACTCTAAATGTCTAGGGAATTTTTTTTTAACATTGAAGATATGACTGAACATGTTCCCAGTATACAGTAAGAACCTAAAGATGTTTCCTAGGTTATGAGTTCTACATTTTAACTTTAAGACACACCAATGATTGTTATTGTTCAGCTGAATCTACCACAACAGAAAATGGATTTGATAAAATAGTGATCATATGGAATCTAATCTATAAAACATTCTCCCAATCCACTTCTCATGGAACTTCATAAAGAAACCAGCCATCACTGCTTATTCTCTCTTTGAAGAACCTAGTACCCCATAAGGCCATTCTAAGATATAACAACTTTAGGCCAGGCGTGGTGGCTCACACCTGTAATCCCAGCACTTTAGGAGGCTGAGTTGGGTGGATCACGAGGTCAGGAGTTTGAGACCAGCCTGACCAACATGGTAAAATCCCGTTTCTACTAAAAATACAAAAACTAGCCATGCATGGTGGCACACACCTGTAATCCCAGCTACTCAGGAGGCTGGGGGCAGGAGAATTGCTTGAACCTGGGAGCCAGAGGTTGCAGTGAGCCGAGATCCCACCACTGCACTCCAGCCTGGGCAACAAAGCGAGACTCTGTCTTTAAAAAAAAAAAAAAAAAAAAAAAAAAGAACCTTAAGATTCTTAGTTGCCTGGCAGAAAACTACAATGGCCTGGGATAAAACAGGTTTGCAATACCATCCCATTCCATCAAATCTTCATTGTGTCTGCCCAGTGAAGGAAAAAGTGTTTAGAATCGGTTGTGACTACACATCTATTATGTTTCATAAAACCAAACTACATCATATTTTAATTTTTTTGGAAACAAAATCCAAAGTGTTTTATTGGAGTGGACAGGAAATTTCAAGCTAAGTGTTAAATTTCATTGCACAGCACATTCACAAGTGATCACACATAAGCCCACCTACATATTTGCAGAGATTTATATCCTTGCACACAAGAAAAAAATTTTTAACTCAAGTCCCAAGGTTTTGATTTTTTAAATTTTAATCCTTTCTGAAACAGCTTATTTAAAAAGAACATTTAGCAGTTCTAAAACTCTTTTAAAACTACATCTGTTTTATTAATTTACAAAATTACTTATACCTGTGTGAGAATTTTAAGGCTATGTCTATACAAAAAAAATACCTATTAAGAAGCATGTACATTTCATCAATCATTTCAAGATAACTACAATTTACCATGTAATTAGCAACTATATAGAAGTTCTTTATTACTCATTTTGATTTGTTACCATCTGTCTCTGTTCCACACATTTTTGTTTTTATAGCTGGTATCAAAAGTTCACTACAGTGTAGCAGACACACGAAAATATTTAGCATATGCAATACTGTTTGTTTGTTTGTTTTTTTGAGACCAAGTCTTACACTGTCGCCCAAGCTGGAGGCCAGTGGCACAATCTTGGCACACTACAACCTCCACCTTCTGGGTTCAAGCAGTTCTGCTTTCTCAACCTCCCGAGCAGCTGAAATTACAGGTACGCACCACCATGTCTGGCTAATTTTGGTGGCTTTACTAGACATGGGTTTTTACTACGTTTGCCAGGCTGGTCTCAAACTCCTGACCTCAGGTGATCTGCCCTCCTCGGTCTCCCAAAATGCTGGGATTACAAGAATGAGCCACTGTACCCAGCCTAGTATACGCAATACTTTAAAAGTATATTTTCTTGCCCAGGCACAGTGCCTCACACCTAAAATCCCAGGACTTTAGGAGGCCGAGGCGGGCGATTACCTGAGGTCAGGAGTTTGAGTCCAGCCTGGTTAATGTGGTGAAAACCCATCTCTACTAAAACCACAAAAATTAGTTGGGTTTGGGCCAGGCACAGTGGCTCACGCCTATAATCCCAGCACTTTGGGAGGCCAAGGCAGGTGGATCATGAGGTCAGAAGATGGAGATCATCCTGGCCAACATGGTGAAACCCTGTCTTTACCAAAAATATAAAAAATTAGCTGGGTGTGGTGGTGGGGCACACCTGTAGTCCCAGCTGCTTGGGAGGCTGAGACAGGAGAATTGCTTGAACTCAAGAGGCAGAGATTGCAGTGAGCTGAGACTGCACCACTGCACTACAGACTGCGTGACAGTGCAAGACTCTGTCTCGAAAAAAAAAAAAATTAGTTGGGTGTAGTGGCACATGCCTATAATCCCAGCTGCTCAGGAGGCTGCGGCAGGAGCATCGCCCAGGTGGTGGAGGTTGCAGTGAGCTGAGATTGTGCCACTGCACTCGAGCCCGGGCAAGAGAGCAAGATTCTGTCTCAAAGAAAAAAAATATTTATTTTCTAAAATTAACATCATACCTGCTATGAAAAAAATTATAACTAATTGTCTTATGTACCCTATCTTTAAATTTCAACTTTTAAGACTTTTATAGAGTATTACCTCAGATATGAAAACATAACACATACTACTCTACCATGCCTCAGCAGAGAGCATTGTAAAGTTCAAGAAAATGGAAAATTTCTTTTCTAAATGGAGTAGTACTTCACAGACAAATTAAAAACTCCAAAATGCAATTCTAACAGTGGAAAATAAGGTCTTAATTACAGAAGCATTAAGTAAATACTGTTGATATCACATTAAAATATGAATCAAAGTTACAGTAAAAGTTAATTAAGGTTTTGCTATTTATTTTTTTAAATATATAAGAACAACAAACTTCACTAAAATACTATATATTATTTGGCATTTTATTTCTACTTGTCTAATCTTGCTATATAAAGTGCACGCGCACACACACACACACACACACACACACAAATCTGGGACTTGAAAAATCTTCAAGCTCAAAATGCTATTAAGTCAGCAGACTTAGCAATCTCCTACATGTTCAAATTATATCCTGATAAATTCTGCTAATAGTCTTAGCAGAAGCTTGAAAGTGGGGAAAGAAAAGGATAATTTTCTTTTTTCTTTGACTCCTAAGGGGTCAAGGGGGAATGGGAGGAGGGCATTTATTGTATACCTTATCAATATATTTTCCTCCAAGAGTTTTAACATTTCTATTTCTCAAAATATATATGCTCACATTAAAAATTACAAAGTAGTTCACTCGGTGTGGTGGCTCACACCTGTAATCCCAGAACTTTGAGAGGCCAAGGCAGGAGGATCACTTGAGCCCAGGAGTTCAAGACCAGCCTAGGCAACAAAGCAAGAACCTATCTCTAGAAAAATTTAAAAATGAGCTGGGCATAGTGATGCATGCTTGTGGTCCCGGCTACTTAGGAGATAAAGGTGGAGGCAAAAGCTACCTGAGGTTCTGAAGCAGGAGGAAGAATGCCTGAGCACAGGAGGTCAATCTTGCAGTGAGCCATGATCACAGGAATGCCCTGCAGCCTGGGCAACAGAGTAAGACCCTGTCTCAAAACATACACACACACACACACACACACACACACACACACACACACACACAAGCTGAAAACCAAGAAATAGGTTAGTGTATTAACCTGTTAAACTTCAAACTTATAATACATTCATTATTAATCAACTATTATTTACTGAGACCTATATAAATCCCCTAAAAATTGTCTGGTATTTGTTTATCTACTAAAAAATGTAAACCTTAACTGTATTTATTTATTTAGGGTGTTTTTTGTTTGTTTGTTTTGAGGCAGGCTCTTGTTCCATTGGCTAGGCTGGAGTGCAGTGACACAATCATGGCTCACTGCAGCTTCAACCTCCCTGGGTCAAGCAATCCTCCCACTTGAGCCTCCTGAGGAGCTGGGGCCACAGCTGCACACCACCACGCCTGGCTAATTTTGTTTGCCTGCCCAAAGAGACAAGGTCTCACTCTATCACCCAGGCTGGAGTGCAGTAGCACAATCTCAGCTCACTGCAGCCTTAACCTCCTGGGCTCAAGCAATCCTCCCACTTCAGCCTCTCAAGTAGCTGCGATGACAGGCGTGTGTTACCTGGCTAATTTTGTATATTTTATAAAAACAAGATTTTCCCATGTTGCCCAGGCTGGTCTCCAACTCCTAAGCACAGATGATCCACCTGCCTGGGCTTCATAAAATACTGGGATTATAAGCATGTACCACTGTGCCCAGTCCACACCCAGCTAATTTTTAAATTTTTTGCAGAGATGGAGTCTCATCATGTTGCCCAAGCTGGACACAGAGTTCTGCCCGCTTCAGCATTACAAACCGCTAGGATTAACACATGTGAGCCACCATGCCCGGTCAAACTTAATTGTTGTTAATGTTTAAAAAATATAAACAAAAGATCTTTATAGGAAAGACGACAGACACAGTGGCTCATACCTGTATTCCCAGCACTTTGGAAGGCCAAAGCGAGCGGATCACCCAGGGTCAGGAGTTTGAGACCAGCCTGGCCAACACTGTGAAATCCCTAAATTTTAGTCTCTACTAAAAATACAAAAATTGGCCGGGCACGCGTCTGTAATCCCAGCTATTCAGGAGGTTGTGGCACAAGAATCACTTGAACCCGAGAGGCAGAGGTTGCAGTGAGCCAAGATTGCACCACTGCACTCCAGCCTGGGCAACAGAGCGAGACTCCAATTTAAAAAAAAAAAAAAAAAAAAGAGAGAGAGAGAGAATGACTGTCCGATAGAACTTAAAGCAAAGCTCCAGCTTTTATTATTTTTCTCCCCAATTTTAAGCACTATTCTAAGTCTAGTTAAACACTATAATTACAATTCAACTCTGCAAGCACATATCATATTATAAAAGGAAAGCAGAAGTCCCAGAAAAATTTAAGAGGAAACACTATCTTTGAAGTAATCTTACTCTAGCAACTAATCATACAATAATTTAGAACATCCATTAGTTATAAGTTTAAAAAATCATTTTACAAAGCAAAACTACTATTAACCATTATAAGGACAAGTATTTTAGCTAAAACATCACTAATACCTTGTGGAAAAGGGCTAGCTGCTGACACAGTTGTTCCTGGATTTCTTCCACCACCAGGCTTTCTTCCCCTTTGACCTGAACTGTGAGCTGAAGATTTCTTCCCTTTGCCCTCTGACCCTCTAGTCTCTGAAACATCTTTTCCACTAGAGGTGTGTGCAGAGACTTCCTGGAAATTTGCATTTGTAAATCGTGCTGTAGTATCTTCCAAGCGCTTCAATGATCCAGATATAGAGTTGTTGCTAGTGCTTGTATAAGTCTAACATTTTGATTCAAAAAAGGAAGGAAAAAGAGGTGATTACATTTTAGCTACAGAAAACAATAGCTGACACAGGAGAAAACCATGCAAAAACAATTTAAGTCTATTATAATTACTTAAAAAAAAAAAAAGACAAGTATAGATAATTTAAAGATAGCTGTTTCTGGATCAAATTGGAACAACTAGTAAAAGTATGTATTACTCATATTTATTAAATGACACACAGCAATACTGAAGATACTCATTTGTCAAGCAACATCATTTTTTTAAACAATGTCTACGCTTCCTAGACATGAAATTAAAATAGCTTTAGTGTTCAACACAGGAAGGTGACGATAAGGGAACTAAGGTGCTACAAATCCATTAGAGGACCATATCCATGAGTTTATATGGCTAGCAGAATTTTTAAGGAATTCAAGTGAAGGTTCCTTTGCAAAAAATAGAAAGATTAAAGCCTTTGAAACAGAAATCATTTTTGCAATTGTTACGTTGAGGAAAAATTTATATATTGCAAAGGTAAGATTTTATAAGTACCCCTAAAAGTGGTTCTCTATCATTCCCTTGATCTGCATATGTTAAGAAAAAAAGACGAAGATTTGTATAAATAGTTTCCAGTTTTAGCAATCACTTTTAATACAAGGTATACCCAAATAATGGCAAATAAAATGACTATATGAAAGCATATTATACCAGATGCACATTAATCACCATGTTTTGAAATCAAAAGTTTATAAAGCACACAAGGTCAAAGGTTTTGATGTCGCCATTAAGTTCACTAAAGCATCTGAGGCATGTACAGCATAAAGTTCAGTAAGTGCCTGCAACATAATCGGCACTAAATTTTTGTTGGATAGGTGAATACTTTTTTATTGTATCTATCTAAAATATCTGCTATAAAAATAAATCTGAAAATACGCAAACATGAATTTTCCCACATACAGTCACCACTGATTACAAACAACCAGATGAATATGAAAAACAAGAACATGACAATAAAATCAAGTTTCAAAATGGCTGGCATTTTTAGCAAAATCAGTTTCAAAAAGAGGAATCAGAGAAGAAACTGCTTGGAAAACCTAATCTTTCTTGCGGCTTTTCTGTCGCCCTGTTGCCATCCCCAACCCCATCACCTCAGTGCCAATAATGACTATTCATCATCAAATAGAAGAAATATTCCATAAAAACAAAATAATCACTATTCTAACAAACTACAATCCACAAACAAGAACAAAAGTTTCAAAGGAAGTTTAAAAGAAAAAAAAAATCCCATTTTACAAACCAATTACATTTAAGCTGATGAAACTTCATGGCTTACTTTAGAAACATGAACCTTTTCCATGCTGGGCAGGTCAATTTGGAAACTACCCCACCTCATTTTTCAAATACTTTTTTCCAATTACTTGAGTTGATCCTGAGGTTCTCCATTCCTCTCACATGTGATCCTTGCATGACCTAGTGAAGTTTAAAAGTCATCTAAGAAACACAGTGGTGTTCTTTACTCGTGTATTTTTGTTCATGTATGAAATAAAGAATGGAGAGAAAACTGGGTGGAGTACCACAAATGGAAACACACTATTCACTTCCGCATGACAATCTACATTAGAGACAGTCATTTTTCCCACTTATTTAACAGAACATCTTTGCTCACACCCTCAAGTATAAATCTGTCCATAAAAACAATGAAAACATGACATGTGGAAGAAATAGTATTACAAAGAAAGCAATTAATAAAACAATCAAATTCAGTTACAAAAAAATCATACTGAAACCATAAATGAACATTTTTTAAATGTCCACACCTATAATGACTTAATATGAAAAAAAATAAATTTTAGCTTTAAATGTTAACATTTTTTTTTCAATGGCTCAATTTGAAATGGGATGACAAAATGTTAACAATTTTAAAGTATACATAATGACACTAAGGCAATGCAGGGTTCATTCAAAGAGGAACCTCTATTTTAATTCCATGTTTAAAAGTGATTTTAAAAGTACTTCCTCCATAATGTGCTGTTGGGACAATATGGCACTAGGGAATTCCATTACAAACATAACAATGATTAACTCAAAACTGAGGAAGAGAAAGGTAAAAGATTTTTACCTTTCTCAGAGGAGGGCAGGATATGGCTGAAAAACACACAATGAATAAGCCCAAGACTAAATTCACAAAATCTTGTTTCCCCACTTTCGTATTCTACATGTCTCTCATAGTATGAACATCTCACTGCTCCGAGTGTAATTCTTGTACTTAAAAATACTTATTTTTGATGCAAATTGGACCACAAAATGCACACTACTTCATTTGGTGCTCTGCTGAAAAATATATGGTCTTTTTTTTTTTTTTTTTTTTTTTTGGTTCTTTTCTACTGAAGATAAAATTGGATATTTGGCTGTATTAACAGTCTCTGAAGTGCTGCATACTTCGTTCTACATTGTGATTTACAGGCCAATTAATCTTTTAAAAGGGTAATTCAGAATACATGTCATTTTTATTTCATGGCCAACTGTTAGTCCTAAGATAAGCTGCAACACCAATATACCTACTCAACAGTATTAAGTAGGAACAAAGAATATTTACTTCAAACAAACATTTAAAACTAGATCCAAAATTAAATAATGACTCTATAACAAGTAACCAAAGAAAAAGCAGCTATGATTATTTACAAAAGGTATGGTTGTTTCAGATTAGTCTATCAGGCTCTGTCATCTACATAGGTAACCAGGAGGCAGAAGGAAGAAAACAGCCAAGAGCTATCATCTATGCCTTCAACCATGAGAAAACATAATGTGTTAGCTAAAATTTCAAAATAAAATTATGTACTATTCAAATGTCTCATAAAAACCACAAATTTTTTACCAAGCCAACCTTGAGAATACAGCATGTAAACTACCCAACAAAAATCACCTAAAGAATGAACACATTTAAAAACACAATGAGCTGTAGAATGATTTTAGCCTAATTTAGATGCTACTAGAATACTGAAAAAGAAAGGGAGGATCAAACCAAACAAACAAAAAATCTCCACAAAACTGAAGAAAAATAATAGGAAAAAATATTAAATCAATGAAAAAAATAAACTCACAGTTTAAAAACCTCGAGGAACCCCAAGAAAAAGAAACACTAAGAAACGCAGATGAACTCTGGTCAATATCAAGTTGCTTATCACTAAAAACCAGGTGTGGTGGCACACGCCTGTAGTCCCAGCTACTCAGGAGACTGTGTTAGGAGAATCACTTGAACCCAAGTGGTGGAGTTTCCCGTAAGCTGAGATCGAGCCACTGCACTCGAGCCTCAAATACAGAGTGAGACCTTGTCTCAAAAATAATAATAATATAAAAAAAAAACAACCACAGAGAATCATATGTAAATTCTCTAAACACTACAGTTAATAAGGAAAGATTGCAACAATGAATTAATAAACTCAAGACCTGACTATACGCTGCCTTAAAGAAATCGATTTTAAATTAGATTAATTTCAATCCGGGCATGGTGGCTCACACTTATAATCCCAGCACTGTGGGAGTCTGAGACAGGTGGATCACTTGAGGCTAGGAGTTCAAGATAAAATAGTTTATCAAGAAATCCTGAACTATTTTAATCGATAAATTGCTGGCAACACATTGTGGACAAGTCTGAAAGGTGAAACCTCATCTCTACTAAAAAGACAAAACTTAGCCAGGCGTGATGGCGCACACCTGTAATCCCAGCTACTTGGGAGTCTTAGGCAGGAGAATCACTTGAACCTGGGAGGGCAGAGGTTGCTGTGAGCTGAGATCATGCCACTGCACTCCATCGTGGGTGACAGAGCGAGACTCTATCTCCAAAAAAAAAAAAAAAAAAAAAAAAAAAAAAAAAAAAAAAAAAAAAAAAAAAAAAAAAAAAAAAAAAAAAAAAAAAAAAAAAAAAAAAAAAAAAAAGACACCTATTTTAAATATAAAGGCACAAAGAAAGTATAAGCATGGGAAAAGAAACATTAAGCTAAAGCTAATCAAAAGAAAGCTAAATTCACTATATTAATATCAGCCAGATTTCACAACAAAGAATATTAACAAAATACAATGGCTTACTCATCAAGAAGACACAAAAATCCTAATTGTTTCTGTACCTAATACCCACCACTCACAATAACTGACAGAACAAATAGACAAAAAATGAGTAAGGATATAGACAACTTAAACAATATAAATAAACTTGACCTAATGGACATTTACAGAAAAACTCCACACAACTGCAAATCAATACACATTCATTCTTTTAAAAAACACATAGAATATTTAACAAGATAATCCATGTCCTGCCTCAAAAAAGTATGAATAAACTTAAAAGAAAGATACAATGCAAAAGTATTAAATTAAAAATCAGTAACAAAAAAATGTGAATATCTAAAAATTCCAAACTATGTAAGGCATTTTTAAGTAACTCACAGGTTAAAGAAGAAATGAAAAGGAAAACCACAAAGTATTTTTTAAACTAAATAAAAATGAAAACATCAAAATTCATAAAGCAGTACTTGAGAGGGAAGTTATATCATTAAATGCCTATATTAGGAAATCTGGTTTCTCGCTGGGCATATAAGGAGCAGAGAGAAGTCTCTGCTCTGCCCTAAAACAAATACAAAGCTCAACAAACTGAAAATCACCAACTCTTGTATCAGTGAATTTAGAGGTCAAAGGGTAAAACGCTAAACAAAAAATTGGGGCTCACACCTGTAATCCCAGCACACTTTGGGAGGTTGAGGTGGGTGGATCATCTGAGGTCAGGAGTTCGAGACCAGCCTGACTAACATGGTAAAACCCTGTCTCTACTAAAAATACAAAAATTAGCTGGGTGTGGTGGCACATGCCTGTAATCCCAGCTACTTGGGAGGCTGAGGCAGGAGATCGCTTGAACCTGGGAGGCGGAGGCTGCAGTGAGCCAAGATTGCACCATTGTACTCCAGCCTGGGCAAGGAGAGTGAAACTCTGTCTCAACAACAACAACAAAAAAAAACTACAACAAAAAAAACTGGAAAGACAAATTGGTGCACAGAGAGACTTACAACTTACCTAAGCAAATCCAGGAGCTGAAACCTCTGCAGGAACCAGTGGCAGGGAAAGAAAACCTAAACTATTTTCATTGATAGACTGCTCGAGGCGCAGTGTGGACAAGCCTAAAAGAGAAAACCTCCAGGGAGACCCAGTCTTGGGGACCCTCATACTTCTGTGAATTTTACCTCCAGGACATCCATCAGGCCCTCAGAGTGAATAATGGAGAAAGAGTCCCCCAGAGATCTCTCCAATAAAGGGGGAAAAGGTACCGTTTTGAAATAACCAGAGCTTTCCTTTTCCTAACAAGGCCTGCTTTCAGAAGAAACTAACCAGGTTCTAACCTGCAGGGGTTTTGTCAGAGCAACTGACCTAGGGAAGAGAAATATACAACCTCGGGCCACTCTAACTATTCTGTCCCACCTGCAGGAGAAGAAAATAACTAAGAAGGCCCTACGTAGTTCACATTCCAGGTGTACAGGTTCACCTAAAGACTGAAACCTAATTACACAAGTATAGGATGCCTCCTGTTCCCCACAATTCACTAGTACATTCCTAAAGGCCTATTTATACCGTAGCTCCTTTTGCCAGGACATAATGTCAAAAACAACAAAAAAGGCAAAAAAGGCAGTTTAAACAAAGTGAAAAATCATCAGAAACTAAGTCAGACATGGCAGGAATATTGGAATTATGAGAGCAAGAATTTTTTAAATCTATGATCAATATGATAAAGAATTTAATGAAAAAGGCAGACAACATGTAAGAACATATACATAATGAAAGCAAATCAGAAATGCCAGAGAGCTCAAAAACAAACACAAATGAAGACTGTCTCTGATGGAATCATTAGTAGACTGGGAAACTGCTTAAGAAAAAATCTCTAAGCTTGAGGATATGACAACAAAAACTTTCAAAATTGAAAAGGAAAGAGAAAAAAGACTGGAAAACAAAAGCAAACAAAATATCCACGAATGCTGGGCCATATACAAAAGGCATAACATAGTTAAAATGGGAATACAATGAGGAGAAGAAAGAAACACAAGCAATACTTGAAATAACATCCAAAAACTTCCCATCAAATAAATGGCAGTAACCAAACCAGCTATCAAAGAAACAGAGAATGCCAAGCAAGATAAATGTGAAAAAGAAGGGGGAAAGAGGAGTACACCTCTCTACGCTCAAAGATTAAATTCCATAAAGAAAGCCAGAGGAAAACACCTTACTCACACAGGCACAAGTATAAGAATTATATCTGAATTCACCTCAGAAAACATGCAATCAAAGAGAGAGTAAAATGAAACACTTAAAGTGTAACTAAAGGGTAAAAAAAAGAAAAAAAGACAAGGATATGCAATCATATAAAATGTTCAATTAAAACAACAAAAGCTATGAATGACAAAAACAGTAACAAAAATTAAAAACTCAAAAACAGTAATAAATATGGTAGATATAAACCCAATTATATCAATAAACACCTTAAATGGCAATGGTCTAAATGCCCCAATTAAAATATAAAGATTGTCACAGATCAAAAACCAAGCAGCAACTACATGTTGTCTGTAAGAAACCTACTGTAATTATAAAGACATGTAGAGTTCAAAGGAAATAGTGCTCACTTTGGCAGTACATATACAAAAATTAGAATGAAACAGAGATGATTAGCATGGTCCCTGTGCAAGGGTGACATGCAAATTCGTGAAGTGTTCCATATAAAAATAAATGAATAAATAAAAATAAAGGAAACAGATGGAGAAAGATATATACCATACTAACACTAATTTTTAAAAAGCAGAAATACTATATTAATTATGAACAGAATAGACTCAGAGCAAAGAAACTTACTAGAACTAAAGAGGGTAATTACATAAGATAAAGGTGTTAATACTGCAAAAAAAATAACAATCCTTAATTATGTAACTAACAAAAGAGGTCAAAATATATGAAGCAAAAACTGACAGAAATTAATAGATACTGCAGCCAAAAAATTAACAGATACATCAGGGGAAAAAAAATCAGTTAAAGACACAGCTGAGCTGAACAGTACTACCAATCAACTGTGTATAACTGACCTCAGTAGACTATTTTGTCCAACAACAGCGGATGACACATTCTTCTATTCTCAAGCTTACATGGAACATTAACCAGGATGGACCACATTCTAGACCACAAAATATACCTTAACAAATTTTAAAGAACAGAAATCATACAGTGCCTTGCTCTCTCAGACCACAATGAAATAAAATCAGAAGTCAATACCAGAAAGTTGGCCATAAAATCCCCAAATACATGGAGATTAAGTAACAAGCTTCCAAACAACATATAAGTAAAAGAAGAAATATAAAGAGAAATTTTAAAATATTTTGAACTAAATGAAAATAAAAATACAACTTATAAAAATTTGTGAGATGCTAGGAAAGTAGCAGTTAAAAGGGAATTTATAGTACTGACTGTATATATTAGAAAAGAAAGAATGAAGAATAATAATCTTTTTTTTTTTTTTGAGACAGAGTTTTGCTCTGGTCACCCAGGCTACAGTGTAATGGTGTGATCTCGGCTCACTGCAACCTCCACCTCCCGGGATCAAGAGGTTTTCCTGCCACAGCCTCCAGAGTAACTGGGATTACAGGCGCCCGCCACTACAACCCGCTAATTTTTGTATTTTTAATAGATACAGGGTTTTGCCATGTTGGCCAGGCTGGTCTTTAATTCCTGAACTCAGGTGATCCACTGTGCCTGGCCTTTTATTTTTTTTGAGACAGAGTCTCGCTCTGTCACCCACACTGGAGTGCAGTGATGAAATCTCGGGTGACTGCAACCTCTGCCTCCCGAGTCGCTGGGACTATGGGCCCGTGCCACCATGCCGGGCTAATTTTTGTATTTTTAGTAGAGACAGTGTTTCTTCATGTCGGCCAGGCTGGTCTGGAACTCCTGACCTCAAGTGATCCACCCACCTCAGCCTCCCAAAGCACTGGGATTACAGGTGTGAGCCACCACACCCAGCCTTAATCTTCAGAATAGTAGAAA
Organism: Alouatta palliata; assembly: GCA_004027835.1. Lineage (NCBI taxonomy): Eukaryota > Metazoa > Chordata > Mammalia > Primates > Atelidae > Alouatta > Alouatta palliata. The sequence continues at coordinate 16,142 of PVKV010015756.1, forward strand.
AAGAAGAGCCAATTAAGCCCAATGTCCAAAAACTTCTCCTTGAATAAATGGCAGTAACCAAACCAGTAATCAAGACCAGATGGACCACATTCTAGACCATAAAACACACCTTAACAAATTTTAAAGAATAGAAATCATACAGTGCCTTGCTCTCTCAGACCACAATGAAATAAAACCAGAAATCAACAGCTAAGAAATAAAAATTAAAGTGGCCAGGCATGGTGGCTCATACCTGTAATCCCAGCACTTTGGGAGGGAAAGGGTGGGCAAATGGCCTAAGCCCAAGAGTTCAAGACAGGCCTAGGCAACATGCAAAACCCTGTCTCTACAAAAAAATTACAAGAAAAAATTAGGCATAGTGGTATGTGCCTCTAGTCCCAGCTAATCAGGAGGCTGAGGAAGGAGGATAGCTTGAGCCTGGGTGGTCAAGGCTCCAGTAAGCCACTGCGTACTCCAGCCCCAGGAACAGATAAAGACCGTCTCAAAAAAAAAGTTTAGGTAAGGTGGCAGGATACAAAACAAACACAAAAATTTCAATAGGATTTCTATACACGAACAAGGAACAATCAGCACTGTGGTAAGCTCCAAAGAAATGAATAGATGATTTGTTCAAACTACTGAAGTCTAACATGGATGGGCTAAAGAGGAGGAACAAAAAGAACAACAGTAAGGCCAGGCATTATGGCTCACCTGTAATACCAGTACTTCGGGAGGCCAAGGCAGGTAGATCACCTGAGCTCAGGAGTTTGAGACCAGCCTGGCCAACATGGTGAAACCTCATCTCTACTAAAAATACAAAAATTGGCCAGGTATGGTAGCATGAGCCTATAATAAAAGCTATTGCAGAGGCTGAGGCAGGAGAATCGCTTGAACCCAGGAGGCAGAGATTGCAGTGAGCCGAGATCACGCCACTGCACTCCAGCCCTGGCAACAAAGCGAGACTCCATCATTCATTCATTCATTCATACATACATACATACATACATGCATGCATGCATACATACATACATACATACATACAAGCTAGAATAAGAAGAGCAAAGTAGCCCAGTGAAGGGCACCAACTTTCCTGCTTTCACGAACCAACCACTGAATTGCTATTTTTCCTTTGGTTTTTACGTTTTACTTTAAATCTAGGTTTCTGTTTCACCACAGTAACTTTTCTTTATGGTCATTTTAGAGAGAAGAAGGGCTGTGATGTTCACAAGTTAGTTGTGATAAGAAGCCAGTCTATTTTAGATTTGACTAATCAGCCTGTGCTGCATGACTGTATCCTCCTGAATTACAATTTTAAAACCTTGTAAGGGAAAACAAAAAAAATTTCATAAACCGAATTTCATAAAGAACATCTGCTCTTCAAAAGATTAAAAGAATGAAAATATAAGCCACTGTGAGATAAATATCTGCAAATGTGTATCTGATAAAGGAACTGCCTCCAGAATACAAAGTCTCACAAAAGTCAGTAACAAGAAAACAAGCCAATAAAAAAAGGCAGGTGGTAGGGAGATCTTAATAAACACTTCACCAAAAATAAACAAATGACAAATATGCACATAAAAAGACATCCAACTTACTTAGTTATTAAGGAAATGTACATTAAAATTGTGATGTGTATTACCACTACATCCCCATTAAAATGGCTAAAATTAAAAAGACTGACTGTACCAAGTCTTACAGAGAATGTAGAGGAACAGAAACTCTGGTGCACTGCTAGTAGAAATGTTAAAATGGTACGATCGCTTGGTAAAATAATAGTTTGGCATTTGGCAGTGTCTTAAAAAATTAAGCATTCATGGCTGGGCACAGTAGCTCATGCCTGTAATCCCAGCACTTTGGGAAGCAGAGGCAGGTAGATCACCTGAGGTCAGGAGTTCGAGACCAGCCTGGCCAACATGGTAAAATACTAAAAATATAAAAGTTAGCTGGGTGTAGTGGTGGGCGCCTGTAATCCCAGCTACTCAGGAGGCTGAGGCAGGAGAATCGCTTGAATCCTGGAGGCAAAGGTTGCAGTGAGCCGAGATCACGCCACTGCACTCCAGCCTGGGTGACAGAGCGAGACTCCATCTAAAAAATAAATAAAATAAATAAAATAAGTATACACCTACCATGGTGAGTCACACCTACGATGTAGCCCAACCATTCCACTCCTTGGTATTCAAGCAAGAGAAATAAAAACATATGGGCCAGGTGTGGTGGCTCATGCCTGTAATTCCAGCGCTTTGGGAGGGCAAGGTGGCAGATCACGGGGTCAGGAGATCAAGACCATCCTGGCCAGCATGGTGAAATCCCAGCTCTACCGAAAAATACAAAAATTAAGTGGGTGTGGTGGCACGTGTCTGTAACCCCAGCTACTCAGGAGGTTGAGGCAGGAGAATCCCTTGAACCCGGGAGGTGGAGGTTACAGTGAGCTGAGACTGCGCCACTACACTCCAGCCTGGCAACAGAGCGAAACTCCATCTCAAAGAAACAAACAAACATGTATCTTGTAAGATTTGTACAATATTAATAGCAGTTTTATTTGTAATAGCACAAAACCAAAAACCGGCCGGGCGCGGTGGCTCACGCCTGTAATCCCAGCACTTTGGGAGGCCGAGGCGGGTGGATCACGAGGTCAAGAGATGGAGACCATCCTGGTCAACGTGGTGAAACCCCGTCTCTACTAAAAATACAAAAATTAGCTGGGCATGGTGGCACGTGCCTATAGTCCCAGCTACTCGGGAGGCTGAGGCAGGAGAATTGCTTGAACCCAGGAGGCGGAGGTTGCGGTGAGCCGAGATCACGCCATTGCACTCCAGCCTGGGCAACAAGAGCGAAACTCCGTCTCAAAAAAAAAAAAAAAAAAAAAAAAACTAAAAACCACCTGAATGTCCATCAGTTGTTGAATGGATAAGCAAATTATAGCATATCCATACACAGAATTGTAATTAGCCAAAAAATGAACTATTAAAACATACAACAAGAACAAATCTTAAAATAATTATGCTGAAAGAAGCCAGACCAAAAAAGCATACATACTATATGTTTCCATTTTCAACAATCTAGAAAATTCTAACTAAAGTGACAAAAAGCAGATCAGTAGATGCTTGGGGAGGGAAGTGAAGACAGGGAAAAGGAGAAGAAAAAAATTCACAAGGAAACTCTTGCCTGTGATTGTGGTGACAGTTTCACTAATGTGTACATATGTCAAAATGTTATCAATGTTTCTACTTTAAGTATGTGCAATGTACTGTGTATAATGTATTTGTGATATATTAGACTTTTGAATATCTTGTATTTATATTTCCTTCAAAATTAAATTTACTTTTTATAAAAGCTTAACTAAGGAAAGAACAAAAAGATAAAGTGACTTAATTAAAAACAAGAATAGATAAATCTCCACTTGATTTCATTATAATTTCAAAGTTATAAAGTTTTCTTTACAAGTTAATCCTTCAAGAAACATTAAAAATTTTACATTACACATAAAAATTAATTTATCAAAAATCTTCTTCTAAAAGTCTTAAAAATCAGCACAAACTATAACAGCTAACTGAAAGATGTACTTAAAAGAAGGTTCTCCTGTATCCTCTCCTAAAAATGTTGCAAGGATAAAGGCAAAAACCTGATCTAGTATCTCCAGTGCATGAAAAACTTCTTAAAACAAACAAACAAAAACTTTAAAAAGCTAAATTACCTCAAAATTCAAACAACTAAAAATTGTGAGCTATTTATAATGATGATCAGAAACAACTAAGTCTTCTAATAATGAAATGTAATGTGTTAAAATATTACTTTTAATAAGGTGTGAAGTTCAATTTCATCAATTTATAAAAGAGTACTGTGGCTTATAAGCATCTAGGAATTTCTTTGGCAAAATAACATTGACAGCAAGCAAATCTCTATTAGGTCAAGAGCGAAGACTTTCTTCCCTTACTTTTTTTGAGACAGCATCTTGCTCTGTCACCCAATCTGGAGTGCAGTGGCGCCATCTTGGCTCACTGTAACCTCTGCCTCCTGGGTTCAAATGATTCTCCTGTCTCAGCCTCCCGAGTAGCTGGGATTAACAGGCATGGGCCACCACGCCCAGCTAATTTTTATATTTTTAGTAGAGACAGGGTTTCACCATGTTGACCAGGCTGGTCTCAAACTCCTGGTCTCAAGTGATCCACCTGCCTCAGCCTCCCAAAGTGCTGGAATTATAGGCATGAGCCACTCCACCTGGTATCTCCCCTTTTTTCCCTTGGCAATATCCCATTATACCATGAGAAGAAGGAAACCAGCTTTAAGTGCTCAGAAAGACTATAAATTGGGGAAATCAGAGAAGTAACCATACTTCCTTAAAACACAAGCTGCCTCTACTTGTTTTGTCATATATATATATGTATGATCTCACATATATATATGTCATACATACACATATGATCTCATGATCTACCCACCTCAGCCTCCCAAAGTGCTGGGATTACAGGCATGAGCCACCACACCCAGCCTTGTTTTGTCATATTAAAGGACTCCCTACATCAACTCCCCGCAGACACGGAATCCTATGTGTTCCATCCAATCATCTTTCGCCTAAGAACCAAAATCCCCCCATCATAAAAATGAAGAGTTACAGTTTCTGGAAAAGACACTTAACACTTTCACTCTCTCTGATAATGGTCTTAGTGAACAATGCTTAAGTATCACCAGTGGTCCACTACTGGTTATCAAAGATTTGTGTGAAAATACTACACTGGTAGATTATCACTGCAATATTTAAAAGGTGATAGTGATAACACATTAATGTAATATTGAAGTAGTTACTTGTTGCTAATTTCTAGTTTTAAAACATTTATAATACAAAAGTGTTAAAGCTTAGTCACCAAAAAAGTGCACTAAAAATACAAGGCAGTATAATCTAAGTTAATGAAGAAGTAAATAAAATGGAAATTTTTTACTAAGGAATAAGAGATAGTAAATGAAGCTTAAAAATGTGCTAACACTACATGATACAGACATTTAAAAGTAACAGCGGTGAATTAAAGTTCCCTTGACCTTCAACTTAAGTGTGGCTCTACTATCATCAACCATGCAGTCTATACATTGTATAGATGTATCAAAATATTACATGTAACTCCAAAATATGTGCAACTATGATATATCAATAAAAAAAAAAAAAAAAAAAAAAAAAAACTAGTCTAGAAGGAGCCCTAAAGTTCTGGGTAAAATGGTCTTGCTTTCCCTGACCTATCCTTATCACTCCATCAAGAGAAGAGTGTGGTGAACCAACAGTAAAATGACACCCTTCCCTGAAAAGGAATCTATGACTGAAGTCTTCTACCAGCCATCAGGATCAAGAAGGAACCCAAACTACCTCTCTACCCAACCTCTTCAAACACTCAAGGCCTTACCTTATTTGCTTGAAGTCTACCAGGGCCAATCTGATAACGACTTTCTCCTGTTTTTATGTTAGTCATCAAAAGATTCCAGGTCCATCCTCACTTGCCTCATCCACACAGCTATGAACTTCCCCTATTATGTCCACCTGCCACCCCTCCTTCAACAGCCAGAAGCCTTCCACTATGCTCTGAAAACAAGGTGCAGTGTACCTCATCCTTTTCTTTGAACATCCCTTCTGCTTCTTGCCCCAACAGAAACTTAGACTGATCCTGAAACCCACTGTTAACTCTGTAGCTATCTCAATGTTACTCTGCTCTCACAGCTCTTGTACCACTGGGTTTGGATGATGAGGTAGGTTTCCTTGTCCCTCAATATTAATTCTACAACTCTTAAAACCTTCCAGCAAAAAAACTGATGTCACCAGACATTAGCACCCATTACGTCTCATCACTAAGAGTAGGATACACTACAAGCCCTCTAGTCATCCACCTGTTTTTGTATAGCTCAACAGCTAAGAATTGTTTTAACATTTTTATTTTAATCTTTGGTTTTCTTTCTTTTTTTTTTTTTTTGAGATGGACTCTCGCTCTGTCACCAGGCTAGAGTGCACTGGCGTGATCTTGGCTCACTGCAACTTCCGCCTCCCAGGTTCAAGTAATTCTCCTGCCTCAGCCTCCCGAGTAGCGGGTACTACAAGTGCATGCCACCACGCCAAGCTAATTTTTATATTTTAGTACAGATGGGGTTTCACCATATTGACCAGGATAGTCTTGATCTCTTGACCTCATTATCCACCTGCCTTGGCCTCCCAAAGTGCTGGGATTAGAGGGATGAGCCACCACGCCCAGCTATTTTAATATTTTTAAATGGCTTTTAAAATAATTAATTAGTCTTCATGCATGACAAAATAAAAAAGAGAGATAAGAAATAAATAAAAAATAAAAAAATAAGATTATTTCATGACATGTGAAAATTATACAGAATTTAATTTAAACCAGAAACCATTAACCAGTATATATTTAATAATAAGTATATGTAATTTACTTATATTCCATATATAAGTATATTCCATTAAGTGTCCATAAATAAAGTTTTGCTGGAACACTGCCACAAATGCTTGTTTACAAATTGTCTATGGCTACTCCGTTCTAAAGAAGGAAAGGTCTGAGTACTGGAAAGAGCCAGTATGGCCTACAAAACCTAAAACACTTAGCATTTAGCCGCTGACAAAAAAAGTTTGCCAACCACTGCCTTAGGACCTATTTTACTGTCAATCTTCAACACTACTCTTATTTTACTTCTTAGATAATTCAATATACATCTAGACAATCTTTTATAACCTCCAATATCTCCGTTCCTTGACAACCTCTCCTCCTCTGATCTTGTCTTCTGCCCTACATCAGCCCCCCACACCCTGATCACATCCTAGATTCTGATATTACTAAATAATCTCAAACCCTCAATAATCTCCATTTCATACATCCTACTCTTAAATACCACTTCATATTTCGAATTCACTCTTGACTACTCCAACAATCTTTGGGGTCTTGCTGTGTTGCCTAGGCTGGTCTCAAACTCCTAGGCTCAAGCAATCCTCCTGCCTCAGCCTCCCCAAGTACTGAGATTACAGGCATGAGCCACTGCGTCCAGCCTTCAACAATTCTTTAATTTCACCAGAAACCATTAACCAGTATATACTATCCCTCATCATCTACTGTTCTTATTTCCCTACCCACTGGGTTTAAATATAATGATCCATCATTATAACCCCCTTGGCATTTACCCTCACTCATTCACTATATTCAGATGGTAAAATAACAACCTGACCAAATCCTACTCTGTGCCCACATCCATAAAGATGAACAAGAATAGAGAAAAACAAAAAACTGTGCAAATCTGCCTCACCTTAAAGCCTTGACTATGAACCTCAGGTAGAACCTTGTGGCTACCCAGAAATCATACACATCATAGTAATTTTCTTTCACATTATTACAGTTAACTATCTCATGCTTTTTTTCTGTTTCCCAGCTACTCAGGAGGCTGAGGTGGGAGGATTGCCTGGCCCAGGAGTTCTGGACTGTAGAGCGCTATGCCAATCGGGTGTCTGCACTAAGTTTGACATCAATATGGTAACCTCCCAGGAGTGGGGGACCACCAGATTGTCTAAGAAGGGGTGAACTGGCCCAGGTTGGAAACAGAGCAGGTCAAAACTCCCGTGCTGATCAGCGGTGGGATCTCACCTGTGAATAGCCACTGCACTCCAGCCTGGGAAACACAGCAAGACTCCGTCTCTTTAAAAAAAAGAAATACTCCTCAAAACGTCACAACTAAAACCACTGCTTCTTACTTAACTGAAAAATCTCTGATTTTATCACAAGATGTTTTCCCCCAAATCCCATCCCTTCTCATATTCTAGGGGACATCACTGTAGCAATGATAGTCTTTTCTATCATTTCATTATTCCTCCTCTCTACTGAATCATTCCTATTAGTGCACCTAACATCCCATTATTTATCTTATTTTAAAAAATATCCTTCATTATCTCCACTTCCCTGACCTCTTCTCCTATTGAGAAGCAAAGCTTCTCAAAGCAATCATTTATACACATTGTCTGACTTTTCTCCCCCACTGCCTCTATAAAGCACTCAAATCAGGCTTTTGCCTCAATCAGTACTTTAAAACCGTTCATCAAGGTCAGTAATGACCTCCACATGACTAAATCAAAGAGCTAGTCCTTCAAATATAACACAGTTCTCCTATCCCCACCTTTCTTTAACTTGGCTTCCAGCATACCACACCATCTTAGTTTTCTTCCAAACTCTGGCCTCTTCTCAGTCTCCTTTGTTGCTTGTACCTCTTCTTCCAGATCTTTCAACACAGGAGGTCCCTGGGCCTCCTAAGGCCTATTGTCTTTTCTACCTGCACTCACTTCTCCCTTAGTGGTATCGTTTCAGTGTGATGGCTTTTAATAGCTCAATATGCATACAACTCCCACATTTAATATCCAAAGTGTAGACCTCTTTTCTGAATACCAGACTAGGTATCCAACTGGCTAGTCAGCATATCTACTTAGATGTCTAATATTAATAGATAAATCTCAATCCCAACGTATTTGTGGTAGGCAGAAAAGCATCCCTCAACCAAGATGTCCACATTCTAATTCCTGAAACCTGTGAATATGTTATATTACGTCACAAAAGGTACTTTGCAGATGTAATTAAACTTATGAATTGTAAATCAGGGAAGTTATCTTGAACTTTTCAAGTAGACCCAATCTAATCAGATGAGCTTAAAAAGAGAACTTTCTCCAACTAAAAGCAAAAGAGATACAAAAGAAATTCCAAGTGTAAGAGGAATTCAACAAGACATTGCTACCTCTGAGATGGAGGAAATCATGTGACACATGGCACAAGCAAACAAAGGCTCTAGGTGCCAAGGGCTGACCCCCACCTGACAGGCAACAAGGAAAGGGGCACCTCAGTCCTACAATCAACCACAAGAAGCCAAATTTTGCCAAAAACCTGACCAAGCCTATAAGCATATACACTCTGCCAATAACCTGACCAACGTAGAAACAGATTCTTCAAGAACCCAGGCCATCCAACACCTTGATTTTGGTCTTGAGAGACTCTGACTAGAGGAAACAGCTGAGACCCAGATTTCTGGCCTACAGAATGACAACTAGTAAGTGTATGTTGTTTTAAACTGGTATATTGCAGTAATTTCCTCTGCCAGCAATAGAAAACTAAAACCATATCCCAAACTGAATTCTTCTCTTTCCCCTCAACCAGCTACGCCCACAGTCTTTCCCTTCTTTGTTAACAGTGACTCCACACCTTCCAGTGACCTGACCCAAAACCTTTGGAATCATCCTTGGATCCTCTCTCTCTCATATGCCTTTAACTTACATGTAAGAAAGTCATGAGGGCTCAACCTTTGTGTGTATTCAGAATCTGATCACCTATCACTACCTCTATTGTTACTGCCATCTCTCTCTGGATGACTGCATACCTTTCTAATGGCCTCCTTGCTTCCATTCTGACTTTCCACAGCCTGTCCAAGACAAGCAGCCAGAGGTCCTTTCAAACCTTAAGTCAGACCATGTTGCATCTCAATTCAGAAACCTCCAATAGCTCACTTTTCGGTCAAATTGAACACAAAGTCCTTACATTGGCCTATAAGACCTTGCCTGATGGGCCCCTCACCCTAGATTCATCTCCTACTCCATTTCCCAACTTGCTTATTCTGTCTCAGCCTTCCTGGTTTCATATTAACCACAAGATAATAATCCTAGTAATATTTAATATTTATTATTATGAACCAAAAACTATTCTAATTGCTTTACATGTATTCTGTCCTTCAATTTCACTAATTATTTCCCCCACTTTACAAATGATAAAACTGAGTTACACAGAGGTTAATTAACCTAAACATTCAATCAGTAAGAGGCTAGGCCAGAATTCAAAATCTCAGGGGAATGAAGTCTACTCACAGCCAAAATTCTCTGTCTCAATGATGCTTCCCACTTGTTATCCTTACTTAACAGGCTTTGGAGACAAGTACAGAATAAACAGAAGGTAGATAAAGGATTAAGAAATAAGAATTCTAGGCTGGGCGTGGTGGTTGACGCCCATAATCCCAGCACTTTGGCAGGCCAAAGTGGATGGATGGCCTGGGTGTCAAGAGCAAAAAACTCCATCTCAAAAAAATAGAAAGAAAGAAGAAAAGAAAATGAGAATTCTAAGTGCCTGATGTATGGTTGAAAAGGTAGGAAAAGCTAGCGAATGAAAACCGTTTTTAGAGGTGAAAATCAGTGTAAAACAAAATATGATAATTAAAACTTACTTTTTCTGTAGTAACAGTCAAGGATGGAACCAATGCAGGTGATGGTTCTGGCTGCTTCTTGTGTTTTTGCTTGTGTTTGTCCTTCTCTTTGTATTTCTAAAAATGAATATAAGTAAAATCCAATTTAAATTTGAACTATAACCCCTATATATGCAGTAGAGTTTTATTACAACTAGTAATTTAAAATATTAACAAATACTTCTATCAAAAATTACTTCCTCTGATCATAGTGTTGTTTTATACATTCACAAGTAATACTAGTGTGAGTTTGTTTTTAAATAATTTCAGCTCCTTTATGCTTGATCAGTCTAAAATAATACAAACAAACAACTGAAGTCTGTAATTATTTGCTACATTTACGTTCAGTAAAATATACACTTTTTCTTCTTAAAAACACCAAATGCTTTGTGGACATTTAAAAATAGCACTTTAAGGTTTACATAGCTCTTCACATCTGAACAGTACCAGATTTTCCTCTACCAAAAATGAGAATGTCTCCAGAAACTAGAGGCACAGACACTCTAGCAAAAAATTCTTCCCTGGGTTTACTCAAAAAAATAGATGAATTAGTTATCTCTAACAAAAAAAATTTAGGTAAAGTTACGGTGTGCTCTAAAGTGCTAAAGCTGATGAGCTAAATATAAAAAGGAATTCAATAAAATAAAAAGTTAATTACATATTAGAAGTCCAATCTAATGTCAGATAGTTTTTATCAAAATGTTCTGTTGTTTGAATCACTACATTAAAAAACAGTATTAGGTGTGAAATGTACTAGTATTTCAAGAGTTCATTGAATTTATTTCTCATGATGCTTAAAATCTGACCATTGAGGGGCCTTAATCTTTTCAAATCATGAAAGATTGGTATCACTGTCCTTGCCCTAAAAGGTTTACATACAAACAGAACAAAATACATACAAGTTAAAGATAGATATTTTACTCTAATGTCCCCAAAATACTGCCTTTTTTTTTTTTCACTTTTAATTCCTGATCTAAGTATGTGAGATGTTTTCAGGCTGCAATGTTAGTACTTTACCAACAGTACATGTAAATTAACACAATAATACTTTTTTCTTTTTGAAACAGGGCCTTACTTTTGTCACTCAGACTGGAGTGCAGTGGTACAATCACAGCTCACTATAGCCTTGACTTCCTAAGCTCAAGTGATCCTCTCACCTCAGCCTCCCAAGTAGTCAGGACTATAGGCAGGTGCTACCACACCAGGCTTTTTTTTTTTTTTTTTTATTAAGAATGCAGTGGCACCATCTCGGCTCACTACAGCCTCTGCCTCCCGGGTTCAAGCAATTCTCATACCTCAGCCTCCAGAACAGCTGGGACTACAGGCACATGCCACCATGCCTGCCTAATTTTTTATTTTGTTTTTTTTTTGTAGAGACAGGGGTCTCTACAGTCTGTTGCCCAGACTGTTCTTGAACTCCTGGGCACAAACTATCTTCACACCCAATAATGCTTCTAATTCAGACTTTTTAGGAAACATTTTTATCTAAAAGTTATTTTGATTGTGGCAAATAATGACTCCTCAAAGAATTATGCCACATTCTCTGCAATGGGTTATCACTACTCTTCTCATCCTGAGATGTCCTCTTTTCCACTCCCTTGAACCTGGGTTACTCTTATGACTTGTGATACTCAACAGGATGTGGCAGAAATGATGATATATGAGCACAGGAACCTGGAGTTTAAGAAGTCTTCATGGCTTCCACATTTGCCACCTCACTTCTCAGCCACCACATAAAGAAGCATTCCACACTCTCCTCATGGAGAGGCCAAATGGAGAATGAGGTCATATGGGGAAGAACTGAGGTACTCTAGCCTATAGCCAGCAGCACCTAGCACCAGACATGCGAGTAAAACCAACAATGACGACCCAGCTAGCCACCAGTTTAATGAATCCTCATGAGTAAATCCAGCTGATACCACATGGAAGAAAGATAAATCATCCCTGCTGAGCTCACCTGTTATAAGCCATTAAAAGTCATCGGGTGGTTTAAAGCAACAGTTTAACTGAAACCACACTATAATACAATTGGGTCACGGGAGCTAAAGAACACACAAATTGAAAATAACAATATAGGCCAGGCATGGTGGCTCACAACTGTAATCCCAGCACTTTGGGAGGCCAAGGCAGGTGGATCATTTAAGCCCAGGAGTTCAAGACCAGCCTGGGAAACATAGGGAGACCCCATCTCTACAAAAAATAAAAAATTGGCCAGGTGTTGTGGTGGAAACCTGTGGTCCCAGCTACTAGGAAGGCTGAGGTTGGGGGATCGTGTGAGCCTAGAAGGTTGAGGCTGTAGTGAACTGTGATCATACCACTGCACTCAAGCCTGAGTGACAGAGTGAGACCCCATTTATTTAAAAAAAACAAAAGTAACAATATTAGGATATTTGTGTGTTGATATATTGATATGGTTTGGCCGTGTCCTCGCCCAAATCTCATCTTGAATTGTAGATCCCATAATCCCCATGTGTCATGGGAGGGACCTGGTGGGAGGTAATTGAATCACAGTGGCGAGTTTTTCCTGTGCTGTTCTTGTGATAGTGAATAAATCTCACAGATGTGATGGTTTCATAAAAGGCAGTTCCCCTGCATATGCTCTCCTGCCTGGTGCCATTAAGACGTGCCTTTACTCCTGCTTCGCATTCTGTCATGTTTGTGAGGCCTCCCCAGCCACGTGGAACTGTGAGTCCATTAAACTTCTTTTTCTTCAGAAATTACCCAGGCTCGGGCATTTCTTCATAGCAGTATGAAAATGGACTAATACACACAACAAAATAACAAATTTATACATTCTAGTCTACGAAGTTCAAATGATCCTGGCCTGTAAGTGTTATATCAATGTTTTTCTCCCTACAAAGATAATTAAGAAGCCTTTCTATCCTCCTTTACTCTATATATTCTACTTCCCATTCTGGACTTCGTTCTTCAAGTTTATAAGAGCTGAGAAAATTTAATGGTGAATGATCCTGAATAACAAAAAAGTAAACAAACAAACCCTAACAACTTGCAAAACACGTGAAAGTAAAAGGCAAAACATATACATATACATGTGTGAAAATATACAATATGGAGACATAAAAAGTCATACAAAGCAAATAATGGAACAATACAGAACTCTGGTCCTCTGTGATACATCAAGAAACATATCATGCAACGAGCATTACAAATATTCATTGGAACACACTGTGCACAGTTTATATCCATACGAACAGCCTATCAAATGTGAATCAAAGAAGTCTAATGATTGTCATTAAAAAGATATGCTGATTTAAATAGATTAACAGAAGAAAGGAAAAACCACAAAAGTACTCAATTATATATGAAAATTTAGTATATGACAAAGAGGAGATTCCAAATAAGAAGGCAAAGACTAGAATTACTTAATAATGGTACTAAAACAACTGGTTAATAATTGAACGAAAAATATCTTACACAAAATAAAACAAAATCCAGATAGGTTAAAGAGTTAAATAAAAATTAAAATAATCTAAAAGTTTGCTAGAAAGTATTTTTAAAGTATCTGACTTTAAGGAATGAAAGACTTTTCTAACCAAAAAAAAAAAAGTAAAAAACTACAGAAAGGGAAAACACAGATTAAGCGATACAAATTTAAAAACAAACCATTAAAAAACAACCACCAAACTGGGAAATCAGTCAGGTTAAATATTCTGTATTTTATTTCTGTTTAAATTTTTAAATAAATTAATAAGAAAACACATATGCCATTGAACAATGTACAAAGACCATGACTAGGAAATTCAAAAAAGAAAAAAAAAGTCACTAAACAGCAACAGAAACATGCAATCCAAGTATTAAACAACTAAAGGTAGTATTTTTTCCCTGTATGTGACCAAAGTTTTGGGGTTTTGTTTTTAATGATCAGATCTAATATTGACTAGGGAAATGAGCACTTGCATATATTACTAGAGAAAATGTAAACGAATGAAGAACACATTTTTTTTTTTAAGAGATTAGGTCTTGCTATTTTGCCCAGGCTGGTCTTGAAGTCCTAGGCTCAAAGGACCCTTCTGCCTTAGCCTCCCAAATATCTGGGACTACTGGCACACACTACTGAGCCAAGCTGACAATTTTTAAAACAAGAGTTAGAAACCATAAAATTATTCATACCATGTGACCTAGTAATTTCACCTCTAGGAAAGTGTACAAAGATTTAAATACAGTGTATCATACTTCTGTTTACAATGGGGGGAAAAAAAGAAAAACAACTTGTCCAACAACAGAGCTGTACTTGAAAAAATATGATTACGGAAGCATACAATGGCCATTAAAATAAGCATGTTGTTAAAGAACAGTCAGAGATTTTGGAAAATTGTTAATAGGTGAGTTTTGTTCGTGGTTCACAGATTACATATGTACTCTTCAAAACTCTGAATTCCTCATGGCCTGAAGATATGAATTTACAAGTATTATTTTTACAGCTTGTTAAGTCAAGATAGCTAACATCACACTCAACTGAATCAGTATGTATTAACTAGCAATACAAAACCAGAATTGTAAAAGTTTATAATTATAAATATATATGATATCTCAATCCTTAAAATAGTCCTGTGAGGAAAATTCTATTTTTTTTTTTTACAGAAAGGTATGGCTTAAACAAGCAGAAGGTAGACTCTTACCTATACCCCCCAAAAAACATAACCAAAACCTAAAAAAAGAAGTTTTCAAAATTTAAAGAAAAAGTAGGTAAGGTACTCAGGATGAGAAATTCTAAAATAGAAAATCAAGAGTGAGGGGAAAAAAAGAAGAGACAAACAGAAGGGAGAGGAAAGCTTATGATAAAAGAAAATAAAGACAGTTAAACACAGAGGGGTTTTTTTTTTTTCTTTTTTGAAATAGTCTCACTCTGTTGCCCAGGCTGGAGTGCGGTGGTTTCATCTCAGCACATTGCAACCTCCACCTTCCAGATTCAAGCAATTACCATGCCTACAGCCACCCACATAGCTGAGATTACAGATGTGTGCCACCACGCCCGGCTAACTTTTGTATTTTTAGTAGACATGGGATTTCACCATGTTGGCCACCCTGGTATCAAACTCCTGACCTTAACTGATCTGCCCACCTCGGCCTCCCAAAATGCTGGGATTACAGGTGTGAGCCATGACACCCAGCCTATGCAGGAATTTTTAACTTAAGTTTAGCACAAGACAAATAACCAAGAGACAGGTCCAATGTTTCAGTTTTCAAACTAGAGTAAGTATAGGATTATTTATAGGAGCAGTGAAGATAACACTTTTAAGTTCACATCTTCAAGCCGACAGGGAATTCGGAGTTTTGAAGAGTAAGTATGTAATCTGTGAACCACAAACAGAAATGTCTAGGGCAAATTGGAAAGTGAATTCTAGAAAGAATCTAATACTGAGCTTGAAGTTACCTCTCAGGAAAACGCTATAGTAAATTATTTAAAAGATTTGCTAACATATAAGAAAGAATTTCATTATCACTAATCGTCAAGACAAATTCATCAGAAAGCCAAATAAAAGAAATTAAGTCAGCCATAACATAAAAGAACATGTGAGTTATTTTAATATGACCCAATTCTTTACATTGAAATAGAATAAATTTCTAGTAAGACTGCCTATATTCAAATACATAAAATATCATTATAAATACAAAGCAAACCAATTTTAAGTAAACATGGATCTTAAAATGCTTAAGAGAAATTTGAAATCACAGCACAGATTTTCCCAATGTAGAAAACAAATGATCGAAAACCAGTAAAAACAACCAACCAAATGATCCCTACAACAACCAAAATGGGAAGCAGGGGCAGATATTAATGCATTAAACAAAAACTGTCAAGCAAGGAGTAAACCAGATTTTATTAGGGAGAAACTGCCCTAGACTAAGCTATAGGATTCAGCTCTTAACTATACCCCTTAATTCCCAAAAATTCTGAGAATATAACCACAAGTCCCAAATATGAAGAGAAGTGATTTTATGTGTTCCTACCTACTAAGCAACTTTTTCTGCCTAAAGAGTAGTACTAGTTTCAAGGGAGAAACAGGAAAAACTGAAGGCGAGGGGAGGGGAGGAAAAGCAAAGAGGTACTAACTGGAAGTAAAGAATGAAGGCTAAGAATTAATTACATGAAATCATGGCAGGGCACAGTGGCTCACACCTGTAATCCCATCACTTTGGGAGGCCAAGGTCAGGAGTTTGAGACTAGCCTGGCCATCATGGTGAAACCACATCTCTACTAAAAATACAAAAATTAGCTGCGTGTGGTGGTGCACGCCTGTAATCCCAGCTACTCAGAAGGCTGAGGTAAGAGAATTGCTTGAATTCGGGAGGTGGAGGTTGCAGTGAGCCAAGATCACGTCACTGCACTCCGGCCTGGATGAGAGGGCAGGGCTCTATCTCAATCCTAGGGGGCCTGGGGCAGTGGCTCTCCCCTGTAATTCTAGTGCTCTGGGAGGTCGGGGTGAGAGAATCACTCAAAGCCAAGAGTTGGAGATCACCCTGTGAAACATAATGAGAACCCATCTCCACAAAAAGCAAAAAAAATGAGTTGGGCGTGGTGATGCTAATTTGTAGTCTTAGCTACTGGGAGGTTGAGGAGGAGGACCCAGGAGGTAGAGGCTGCGGTGAGCCATGATCATACCATTGCACTCCAGCTTAGGGGACAGATTGAGACCCTGTCTCAAAAAATTAAAATTAAAATAAAACATAAAATGGAATCCTAGGGTATTCCCCATAAGACAAAGACAAAGACAAAGACAGTTGAGATCTAGAACCTGGGGCAAGACATTTAATAAAGCACTGTGTTTAAAAAAAAAAAAAAAAGAGCCCAAGGCCAAGCGCAATGGTTCATGCCTATAACCCTAGCACTTTGGGAGACCAATGCAGGCATATCACAAGGTCAGGAGTTCAAGACCAGCCTCGTCAATATGGTGAAACCCTGTCTCTACTAAAAAAGTACAAAAATTAGCCTGGCGTGGTGGCGGGTGCCTGCTGTCCCAGCTACTCAGGAAGCAGAGGTTAGAGTGAACCAAGATCACACCACTGCACTCCAGCCTGGGCAACAGAGCAAGACTCTGTCACCCAAAAAAATAAAAATAAAAGAGCCCAGCCCAGAGTTCTACCAAAAAGTGCATACTGCCCTAAGACAAGCTCTTTTTCTTTCTTTTTTGTTTTTTTCCTTTTGCCCTAAGCCAAACTTTTATACTCACCCCTCCCATTTCCACAGGTTTCAGAAAAATGCAAAATACATAGCCCTTAAACAATCATCTCAAAAACCATGAGAAAATTTGCAAAAAAATTACCTAAATTACAGCTGAATTAAGTGTCAAAAGAGAGCCTCTGAAGCATAAACAACATTTAAAAAGTTGTATGGCAAAGAAACTACGGGCAAAAAATAATACAAAGAGTCTAATGTGCATGAGCTAGCCAAAAATCACAACCTAGAAGCATACATAACTGAGTTTGAAGATGCTTCTCAAAACTGTCCCCATGCTAAATAAAAATTATAACATGAGATCATACAAAGCTCAAAAATGAGATGATAAAATAGGAAAAGGTACAAAGGGAGATAACCAAAGTAATAAATGTAAGACTAAAACAGTATCATTACATAATTAGTAAATAAAATAGAAACAGCAAGGAAAAGAATACGCATTGCTGAAATTTTTTTAAATGCTAAAAGAAAGACTTGAAATAATCACAGTAATATATATTTTATAAAAGATATTAAAGCAGGCAGACGGCATCTAATAGGTATAAAAACAGATAATCAAACATAAGGGTAACGTGTGTCCCTCAAAAAGAGAATTTAATGTATGGAAAACAGAAGGTATATTCAAACAGAAGATTCCACAAAATGAAAATGGAAAAAAAAAAAATCTGAACAATTCTGTTACAGACTGTGTAGCATCAAGACTTATTGTGGTAAATTTAGCAGAATACAGGGAGAGGGAGGTGTCATTAGTCATCTCCACAGCAATATTCCAGGCCCGTTGTTTAAGTTTTTAGGAGAAATAAAGTGTGACCCAACAATATTATATACAGCCAAGATACAAAATACAGGCAAAAGGAAATGCTTTCCATCATGAAAGAAATCAGAAACTACAGTTCCTAAGAACTTATTTTTGGAAAAAAAGTTACCTAATCATCAGTACTTTGGGAGGCCAAGGTAGGCAGACCATTTGAGGTCAGGAGTTCAAGACCAGCCTGGGCAACATGGTGAAATCCCATCTCTGCCGAAAAAACAGAAATGAGCTGGGCGTGGTGGCAGGCGCCTATAGTCCCAGCTACGTGGGAGGCTGAGGCAGGAGAATTGCTTGAACCCAGGAGGCAGAGGTTGCAGTGAGCCAAGATCATGGCACTGCACTCCAGCCTGAGTGAGGCTCTGTCTCAAAAATAAATACATACATACATACATACATACGTACATACATACATACAAACAACCTGGATAGCAGGAAAAGCAAAATGACTATAAGGATACTAGCAGCCTTCACTGTAGGAGCTCAATATAAAATCTGACGCATGTAATTAAAACAAAACATAACAGTTTGCCAAACAGTGACTAGACATAAATCTCTTTATTGCGGACAAACTCCTGATTTTCTTAAGAAAATTAAAGAGCACCCTCTCATGTCCTCATAAAAGTGTATCTATTTCCCAGCCCAGAGGCAAACATGGATGAGTCTAAAACAATTAAGAGAAATTCATTCTCTTTAGCCACTGACTGCTTTAAGCCTGGAATAGATTTAGATCAGAATAGTAAAACAGAAATTAAAATTTTCTTTTTGTTGTTGTTTGAAATGGAGTTTCACTCTTGTTGCCCAGGCTGGAGTGCAATGGTGAGATCTCAGCTCACTGCAACCTTTGTCTCCTGGGTTCAAGCAATTCTCCTGCTTCAGCCTCCTGAGTAGCTTTTTTTTTGTATTTTTAGTAGAGATGGGGTTTCACCATGTTGGCCAGGCTGGTCTCGAACTCATGGCCTCAAGTGATCTACACGCTTCGGTCTCCCAAAGTGCTGGGATTACAAGTATGAGCCACTGCACCTGGCCAGAAGTTGAAATTTTCTAGATGTTCTCCTCATTCTTAAAGGTATGTCCCTTCTTGCCTTTAGATGCTCAAGTGTTAGGCCATAATCCTTGGAACAACTGCTGTGACCTTGCAACCATGACTGCAAAAGCACAAAGAAGTCAAGAATGCTTTGCCACTGCTGAATTGGTTACTGTTAAATTAACCAATCTTAGAAAAGCCTAGCATCTGAACCTACATGAAGTAATATATTTCCAATTGATTCAGCCATTCTGATTTGAGTATTCCATCACTTATCACTGAAAGAACCCCAACTAAAAAGTCTTACCTCTTCAACATCTTGTTTGTTTTTGTCATTTCTATTATTAAACTTAAAGGTATCTTTGAGGAAATAATATTTCTTATGGTAAGGCGGGGAAAAGTTTTTTTGGTCTCATTCTGTCACCGAGGCTGGAGTGCAGTAGTATGATCATAGCTCACTACAGCCTCAAACTCCAGGCTCAAGGCATCTTCCAACCTCAGCCTCCAGAGTAGCTGTGACTACAGGCATGCACCACACATTCCGGTAAGTTTTGTCGTCGTTGTTTTGTACAGACAGGGTCTCTTTCTTTTCCCTCTATATAGTCAAGTAAATCTGCCTTTGATGTTTAAAACATCAGTAGATTTCACTCAATTTGATAATTTTTCTCTATCCTTTTAACGTATGTATGTATCTCTCTATACACAGAAAAAAATCTGTGATATTAACTTAGTAGTAAGTGATGGTATTTCTTGATGGCGAGATACGGAGTGGGATTTTGTTTTTTAACCTGCATTTTTTAAATGCTCTGCCCTCTGTCATTCTCTATAATTACATACGAATTAGTAAGAATGGACTAAAATAAGGTAGAGACAGCCTATTTGCCAAACTCATTTCTTCTTATTTGGCACGTAACTAGACATTTCCCATCCTCCTTTGCAGTTACATGTGGCCACTGTACTGGGTTCGAATCAATATAGTTTGAATGAAAATGATGTGTGTCATCTCTAGGCCTAGTCCTTAGTAGCCCCAACTTTCTAGTATCCACACTGGATTTTACATGGATAACAAAAAGAAGCATTAAAGTCACAGAAGCAACATTTTAAAGAAGGCAGTCACAAGATGGAAGAAACCTAAACTCCTGATTTACAGCTTGGAACAATGTTGTCTATCAGTCAAGGACACCTCTTTTGGACTTAGCTGCAAATCAAAAACATTGTGTAAGGCCACTCATAATTTGAGAATTGTTCATGTGTCAGGAAACCATGCTGCATGAGTCTCTTATTTCTTCATGTCTTTTGACTTAGGCAATGGCAGCCCATTATTCTGGACTATCTTTCATAGAGTGAATAGGCTCAGAAGACAGAAAGTAAAGGGCAGCTATGCTTACTGTCTATTACAAAAGATTCAGGTACCCTAAGCTCAGGGCTTCTCTCCTGTAATGCAATGGACAGCATGAACAGATTTTATCTCGCCCTCTTTGCAGTGCCCTATGGAAACTGGGCTTAGCAAATGGCCAAAAATTACTGATTCTCTGGTTATAGCTGTTGCTTTAAGTAATCAGTTATCTATCTTCGACCCAGAAGTCTCATCTCTTAATTAGCTACCTTACAAGTAAGGTCAAATGACAGACTTCTGTGATATTTATATGTTTACGTACACACATACTGGTTTTGTCCATGGGCCCTGGGTCACAACTCTCATAGTCCTTGTTATTTTTTAAGTGACTAAAAAAATAAGCATATCTTTTGTTAAAGTATATGGCCTTTTGTCCTTGGTTCCTGATGCAGCTTCAGAACGGTGTCAGAGTGACAAAGGTGAAAAGACAGTCCTTTGTTACAATGTTGAGTTGCTTTATGCCTCAGAAAACAGAGTCTCTCTCCCTCAGACCTTTCTTGCCCTCCTTTTTCTCCCCAAGACAGACCATAAAAACTAAAAATATGCTCTAAACTTTCCCTACTTATCTGTCATGGAACTAATCATAAAGAAATTCCCTGACCTACCTTGTCTGATTGTGGGCCATAAAACTCTCATTTCAGAAGGGGACCTGCCCCAATACCCAGAAGAAAGAATGCCGCATAGAGAGGCCAAGAAGTATGCGAACATACAAGCCTGCTTGGATTTCCCCACTCAGTCTATTAGTGTTAGATCACCTTTGTCCAGTCATGTTTCTACACAGGTGTCCTTGCTTCAATCATGCATATCCAGTGAACTCTGTATAAAAGGCCCTCTTAAGAGGATAGGGAAGCTCTGCCTACCTACCCGCTGACATATCTTACACTATCCATCTCTTCATCTGTATACATTGTAAAATCCTTTATAATAAACCAGTAAACATAAGTAAGGGTTTCCCTGAGTTCTGTGAGCCACTCTAGTAAGTTAATCCAACCCAAGATCTGGGCTGTGGGAACCTCAAGCCAGTTGGACAGAAGCACTTCGGGTTTACAATCAGCATCAAAAGTGGGGCTCAGTCCTGTGGGACTGAGTTCCCAACCTGTGTAATCTGATGCCATCTTCAGGAAGATAAGTGTCCAAATTAGGAGACAGCCAGCTGGTGTCTACTGCAAAACTGACAGCTTGTTTGTTGGTGGGGAGAAATCCCCACACATTTATGGGTCACAGAAGCATTCTGTATTGTGAGATTACAGCAGGAGGAACTATTTTTTCTACTCCACTTCTTTCGTAGTTTTTGACAGTCTGGTGATGAGAGAATATGATGCCGTTAGAGGCATGGCTATGTAGAAGAGGAAAATTAAGGGCCTTTTCTGAATAAAGTTGAAAAATGAAAACCTGTATGATCAACTATGCAATTAATGGACCTTCATTTTATTGCCTCAATAATGAGGAGAAACTGAGGTGGTGGTGTGGCTGAAGGCTAAGCACCAGGAACTATGTTTACAGAGAGATGCCTAAGGATGCTGTTTTGGCAGCTAGCCTACTCTGGTTAGGAGGAGAGGACTTCCTCACCAGTCTGGCAGTCAGCTTTATGTCCACCTCACTCTAACAACTAGGTGACATCACTGCTTTAAAAATAATCAGAGATTGGAATGTGCACTCCCTATCCCCAAGAGGGCTCAATGGCCACATGCACCCATCCAAGTATGCTAAGGAATCTGAGGAGAGGAAAAGACACAATTAA
>PVKV010015756.1:38632-52919 GCA_004027835.1 Alouatta palliata
GCAACCTCCGCCTCCTGGGTTCAAGCAGTTCTCCTGCCTCAGCCTCCCAAGTAGCTGGGACTACAGGCACGTGCCACCATGCCCAGCTAATTTTTGTATTTTTAGTAGAGACGGGGTTTCACCATGTTGACCAGGATGGTCTCGATCTCTTGACCTCGTGATCCACTCGCCTCGGCCTCCCAAAGTGCTGGGATTACAGACGTGAGCCACCGCGCCCGGCCCCACAATTAATTTTTTTAAAATACAGATGGGGTCTCACGCCTGGGCTGAAGCAATCCTCCCACCTCGGCCTCTCAAAGTGTTGGAATTACAGGCATAAGCCACTACACCTAGCCAGAGAACAGAAAACACAAGTTTTTAAGACTCTGTTGGACACAGGCACCCAGATCACTATTCTACCTGGACACACGGAAGGAAAACATCCCAGGATTCAGTGGAAAGGATTCTCGGGGGTAAGGAAGCTAACATGACTTTGTAGGTGGGGTCTTTGGGCAATTAAACTGTACTTTCATTACTGCCTGGACATCTGAAAGTATAAGAGGGAATGATATGTTATAGCAGAAGTCAGCAAACTATGACACCTGAGCTAAGAGTAATGTTGCATCTTTAAAATATTCCTTATCACATCCCCGAAAAAAGAAGACTATGTGATACAGACTGTATGCGGTCCACAAAGCCCAAAATACTTACTGTTCAGTCCTTTTTAGGAAAAGTTTGCCATCCCCTGCATTATTTGCCTATCTTTACTCATCCATAAGTGCAAAAGGTATTCTCCCAACCAAGAAGAGCAGTATGCAGAAATGCTAATGAGACATATAAATCACTCTCCAAACCACGTCTCTTTCCTGGGTCCAACAGAAAGAGAACAGGGTTCCAGAAGGACAAAGGGAAACCACAGCTTTGATAAAGGACTCAAAAGTACCAGGAGTAGGAAGAGATGCAATACCTCAACACAAAAGCCCTGCAAACCCAGTGAAAAAAGCCTAACAAGAGCTGGAAGCTAACAGTGAATTAGCACCAAGTGAGTTTAGCTATTGCTCTTACAGCCCCAGCTGTTATAGCCGAAATCCACTACATAGACTGATGCAGCTTGGTACACTGTTCTAGACATATCTAATGCCTCTTTGCCAAACCACTCACAACCAAGAATCAACATCAGTTTACATGCATGTCAAAATCCTCCAATATGTTTAAAGTGCTTTCACAGAGGAGCAACATACACTCCCTTGCCACGTGCCACAAACAGGTATGTCAGGACTTAGCACCTCCATCCTATATTTCCAAAGCTCTCACTATTGGCTGTTAAATTAGAAGCCTGAGTCTCAATAGTACTGTAATGTATCTTCTCTGTCAGCAAAGTAGGTGGAAAAACTCCAATAAAATTCAAAGACCTGCTCAACAAGTTTCTGGAAACTATAGGAACAGATTCACAAAGCTAAATTCTTCTGGCAGTCAAGGAAAAGCTTGGGTCTCTTCAGACTCCCACCATCAAAAAGGAGGCTGAACGCCTTACTGAACTCTTTAAGTAACAGGGCTCTACGACATTAACTTCGACATTCTGCTCATCCTTTAAAAGTCAGCTATCCTGCAAATATGGATCCTTTGACAGGAGCCCAAACCAACATGCTGTGTTGGAAGCTAGGTAGAAAGCTGAAGCGCATGCTCTGCCTTTGGAAACCCACAATCCTCATTATGCTTTTAAGTTACACATTTCTGTGAATTATGATTTTGCCAACTGAAACCTCCGGCAAAAAAAGCCTCCACCCACAGGCACCCACTGGAGATTTGGACTTGATACCCCAATGACATGGCTATTAAGTGCATCCCTTTTTGAAAATGAGGTATTAGCTTGCTACAGAGTTCTTACTGAAACTGAACGCCACACCGACGAAGGCCTTATGAGGAAGAAAAAAGAAATGATGGCTTTCCAGGACTTCAACAAATACCTCTTACTCCATTAGTATCTTCTGATTCCATTTCATATTCCTAATTGCCTATAAATGTATACATAACTACCATATTATAGTCAATACAACTAAAATTAGTTAAGTACTCACAAGCTGTCAACAACACTACCTTTCTTCTATTACTTCACACTTGACACTCAGTGTTTAAAGGGGAAAAAACCTATTAAAAATACAAAAATTAGCCAAAGTGGTGGCACACGCCTGTAGTTCCAGCTACTCGGGAGGCTGAGACAGGAGAATCGCTTGAACCTGGGAGGCAGAGGTTGTAGTCAGCTGAGATTGTGCCATTGCACTCTAGCTTGGGCAACAACAGTGAAACTCCATCTCAAAAATTAATAATAAATAAATCATATTAGGCATTATAAAAGAACATTAAAGCATAAAAAATACAGACCAGCTTTGAGATATGATACAGTCTGGCAGTAAGGCATATACATATATAAAGACAATATAAAAGTGAAATGAAAATAGAAGAAAACCATGCGCTGGTCACAGTGGCTCATACCTCCACTGGGAGGCCAAAGTGGGAGGAGGCTAGCTTGAGCCTAGGAGTTCAAGACCAGCCTAGGAAACATAGGGAGACTCTGTCTCTACAAAAAGTACAAAAATTAGCCGGGCATGGTGGCCTGCACCTGTAGTCCCAGCTACTCGTGAAGGTGAGGCAAGAAAATCACCTGAACCTGGGAAGTGGAGGTTACAGTGATCCAAGATTGTGCCACTGCATTCCAGCCTGAAAAACACAGTGAGACTCTGTCTTAAAAAAAAAAAAAAAAAAAAAAGTATTTATCTATCTCTTCTAAGCAAGGAGCTCTTCAAAATTTCTTCTCCCAAATACTACTCAGTTAAACTATTTATCTATCTCTTCTAAGCAAGGAGCTCTTCAAAATTTCTTCTCCCAAATACTACTCAGTTAAACAATAACTTCCTGGAACAGAATAGAGGATTGATAAGGCAAACTCTGTATCAGCATTCTTTTGAGAACATGTGAGAATGTCACCATTTGTACTAAAACAAAAAAAACCTTGAAGTTGTAATATAGATTTATTAACTTTCAAAAGGAATGTGATTACCTCCGGTATCATTTGGCTCTGTGTCCTCACCTAAATCTCATGCTGAACTGTAATCTGCAAGTGTTGGGGGAGGGACCTGATGGTGACGTGACTGAATCATGGGTCAGACTTCCCCCTTGCTATTCTCCTGATAGAGCTCTCACCAGATCTGGCTGTTTGAAAGTGTGTACCACTTTCAAACTTTCCCTCTTCAATTTCTCTCTTCTGTTCCACCATGGTAAAGACGTGTTTATTTCCTCTTCACCTTCTGACATGATTGTAAGTTTCCTGAGGCCTCCCAGCCATGCTTCTTGTACTGCAGAACTGTGAGTTAATTAAACTTCTTTTCTTCCTAAATTACTCATTCTTGGGTAGTTCTTTACAGCAGTGTGAGAATGGACTAATACAGTCTCCAAGTAAAAAGCAGAAAGATGTATTTTTAAAAAAAAAAAAAAGGACTTTGTAGTGAGACATCATTTGTTTTAAATCCCAGCTCTATCATTTATTAATAGCTCTAACTCTTCTTTTTGTCTGCCCATTACTTTTCTTTAGTTAACTCTTCCCTACTACATGTGATCTTAGTAAGACCCTCAACCACAGTATCCCAACACCCCTGGACCACAGGAGTAGGTGTGCTAGCCAGTTAAGGCCAATTGTATGAACAACTCACACAGTCCTCAAATATTCTCAATTTCAATGGCTTTCATTTAGACTCTCCTTCAGTATCCCTAAAACTACATCTTGGTGTCAAAAACTACAAAGAGTCCAAGATCTTACTATACTTATAAAGTGATAAGTTAGTCCACGAGAGTTTCAGGGATGCTGGCAGAAGATGACACAAGACGTCCTGCACTGGACACAGAGGACTTTAATACTCATGGCAATAGCAAAAGTCAGACTGTTAGTATTTGCCTAAGTTCCCCATTCTGACAGGGTGACATGGGGCCAAATGACATTTATACACACAGTGGACTGCACTACAGGAGAAATTTGAATTACAGTGCCTCCTTGAAAAGAACAAAGGCAATCAGGGCTGCTACTCACAAGATGTGTATAAATGTAAGAACCATGGAGAATTGTCTCCCAACTCCTGGAAGCTACCATTACCCAACATACCCCAATGAAATATTAAACCACAATGATCACTTTCTTCATAACCCTGGAGTTAATTCATATATTTTTTTCTTTTCCTTTTTCTTTTTTAAAGACTAGTCAAGTACAGTAGTGAGAAGGGGGGAAAGAGTAGAACAAGGAGTTCAATCTGTAACTGACTGTGAACAATCGAGATAACTCACTACCTTCGGACCAGCCAATTCACACTCTTACTATACTTATTCTTGAACCTCACTAAGTCCTCTAGGCCCGTGCTCCAACATCTCCTAAACTCTATGTTCCAGCCCTTCCCTAGTTCCACAACATCTATTATCCTACTTCAATCTCATGATCCGTTATTTTAAACGCTTTTGAAAATAACACACTTGGCCTCCTTATTTGTATACCTAATCTGGCTAGTAATATCTCTGATAGGTTCTACCCACATCTACTTTCTTTGCTCTACTATCCAGGTGACCAAGTTATTCACCTACATGCTTCTCTTCTTTCCTCTCCACCAAAACAGAGGAAGACATAGTATTCTTTTTCCTACCTACTCCCTTTGTCTTCAAATCTGAGATTTTTTTTAAATTTTTTGTTTCAAGAGATGAGGTCTCACTCTGTTGTCCAGGTTGGAATGCAATGTCATGATCATAGCTCACTACAGCCTTTAACTCCTGGGCTCAAGAGATACTTCCACCTCAGCCCTCCAGCAGCTGGGACTACAGATGCAAGCCCAGCAAATCTGAGATTCTTAAGAGTTAAGTACTCTTGCTATCTGTACTTCCTCACACCCACTTTATCTACCAATAAATATACTAAAACTCTATACTGAAACTCCTTTTCAACAACTTCTTTTGTGTTAAATCCAAAGGACGTAACATTTATCCTTCTATAACTCAACCTACTCTTTTATTTCCTCTGTAGACTTCAACCTTCCCCACTATTGAGAAAGAATGACACAATTAGAAAATTACCTTCCGTCAGCTATTATTTATTTCAGGCTAGACTCATCAGTGAATGCTAAAACTTGCGGATGAAAATTTAAGAAGAAACAGGGCAAGTGCCCAAATCCCAGAGTGTGGTAACCAGCCTCCATGCCCCCAGTGATCTTTGTACCTATGCAGTGCCTATGTACTTTCGTACCTATGCATGCTGAAGAGGCTTACCTACTCAACCAACAAAGAGTAAAAATAACAATATGTCATCAAAGTGGTTAAAATGGCAAATGTTATGTTATATATTCTTACCTCAAAAGAACCGTTTCTTAAAAATAAGTGGCCAGGCGGGGTGGCTAACACCTGTAATTCCAGCACTTTGGGAGGCTGAGGCAAGAGGATCACGAGGTCAGGAGTTCAAAATCAGCCTGGCCAAGATGGTAAAACCCTGCCTCTACTAAAAATACAAAAATCAGCCAGGCGTGGTGGCAAGCTCCTATAATCCCAGCTACTCAGGAGGCTGAGGCAGAGAACTGCTTGAACCCGGGAGGCAGAGGTTGCAGTGAGCAGAGACTGCATCACTGCGTTCTAGCCTGGGCAACAGAGTGAGATTCTATCTCAAAAATAAAATAAAATAAAATAAAGTAATAAATAAATAAAAAGGCACTCAGCCAGAAAAAGGAAATTATACTGTGTGACTTCTGAGGGAGGCCATAAAAGACACTGCAGCTTTTGCCTTGCCCTTAGACCAGTCACTATGGGAAAAGCTAGGTGCCATGTCATATGGCACTCAAAAGGTCCTAAAGAAAAAAAATTAATATGGCAAAAAAAACAGGTAGCACCAATTCGTCAACCATGTAAGTTAAATCATCTTAGAGAATATCCTCCAGCAGCTGGGCTCGGTAGCTCCTGTAATCCTAGAACTTTTGGAGGCCAAGGTGGGGATTACCTGAGGTCAGCAGTTCGAGACCAGCCTGGCCAACGTGGTGAAACCCCATCTCTGCTAAAAATACAAAAATCAGCCAAGTGTGGTGGCGTATACCTGTAGTCCCAGCTACTCGGGAGGTCTGAAGCAGGAGAATCACTTGAACCCAGGAGCGGAGGTTACAATGAGCCAACATTGTGTCACTGCACTCCAGCTTGGGAGACAGAGCAAGATTCCGTCTCAAGAAGAAAAAAAAAAAAAAATGCCAAGCGCAGCAGCTCACACCTGTAATCCCAACACTTTGGGAGGCCACAGCCTTGCCAACATGGTGAAAACCTGTCTCTATTAAAAATACAAAAATTAACTGGGCGTGGTAGCAAATGCCTGTAATCTTAGCAACTTGGAAGGCTGAGGTGAGAGAATTGCTTGAACCTGAGAGGTAGAGGCTGCAGTGAGCCAAGATTGTGCCTCAGTACTACAGCCTGGGCAACAGAGCTCAAAAAGAGAGAGAGAGAGAGAGAGAGAGAGAGAGAGAGAGAGAATCCTTCAGCTTTAGTCTAGCCTTTAAATGACTATAATCCAAGTCAACAACGTGAATGTGATCTGATAAGAGACTCTGAGGTAGAAATACCCACTAAATCCAAATTCCTGACCCATAGAAGCTATGAGACTTATTATAAATGTTTATTGCAGTTTTAAGCCAGTACATTTTTGGGCAATTTATTATGCTATAATAGTTAACTAACACAGATTTACAGATAACTCCCAGGTATTTGTTATCAGGAGAGGGATGATCTCATACAATAAAATCTGAAAATGCAGGAGCTGCTGGGAATCAGATAGTAGATGGAAGCTGACAGGACTTGCAGGAGAATATCAGCGAAAGCTTGATAAGCAATGAAGAGACTGTCACTAGAAACCTCATGGCCTTTAGGAGGCTGCTACTAAGGACTTTAACCTAAGTGAGAAAAAGGTGACTGAAAATTGGAAGAAGCTGAATACTTCATAATTAGTAACTGAAAGTTTAGGCACAACATTGCCTGTGGTAACATGAAAAATAGAAAATATATTTAACAAATTGTATAGTTTAACAAGGAGATTTGTGGGTATTCTGTGGAAGAAGCAGTCTAATTCCTCTTATTATTTATAGTAAAAAGTAGGAATACAGAGATAAGCTAATCTCTGTATTACAGAGAAAAGACTACCGACAAAAAACAAGACTTGCTGGTTTTTAAAATTCCCAGTCTCAGGCCGGGCAGTGGCTCATGCCTGTAATTTCAACACTTTGGGAGGCCAAGGTGGGTGGATCACCTGAGGTCAGGAGTTCGAGATCAGCCTGGCAACATGGTGAAACCCCGTCTCTACTAAAAATACAAAAAAACAGCTGGGCATGGTGGCGGGCACCTGTAATCCCAGCTACTACAGAGACTGAGGCAGGAGAATCGCCTGAACCCAGGAGGTGGAGGTTGCAGTGAGCCAAGATTGCGCCATTGCACTCCAGCCTGGACAACAAGAACAAAAACCTGGCTCAAAAAAAAAAAAAAAAAAAAAAAAATCCCAGTATCTTCAGATAGCAAACAATGCTAAAATTAAAGAATGGCTCCCAGAGAAAGATAAAATCAAACAGCTGTATGAAGACTAAAACAAGAGTGTGGCTGTAAACTCCTTTGGTAAGACCTAAGAAAGACAGAAGTCAATACCTCAGATTATCTAAAATAGGGCTTTCAGAGATGTCAAGGTCATAAAAGACAATGAATGAGGACGTATTTCAAACTGGGAAATGCTGAATAAACATGACTGCTAAATGCAACTTGTGATCTTGGATTGAATCCTGGACTTGGAAGAGAAAAAAGTTTCCCCCTTTGGTATAGATGACATTAGGGGGTACAATTTGAATATGATCTGTAGATTAGATAATAATCTGTAACAATATTAATTTATTGATTTTGATGATTGTGCTGTAATTATTTAGGAAATTCCCCTTTTAATTAAAACTATACACTACAGTTCTTGGCCTAAACAGGCATTGTATTTGTAATTTACCCTGCAATGGTTCAGAAAGATTCTACAAAGAAAGAGTCAGTAAAGGAGGGTAGAGGGAAGGACATGGTAACATTAATATGATAAAATGTTAACATTTTTGGAATGAGTGAGTGGTACAGCATCATTATTTGTAGTGTTTTTACAACTTTAAGTTTGAAATTATTGAAAAACCAAAGGTTAAAAAAAAATTTTATCCTACTGGCTACCTGGCTCAATGCCCAAGGATGAAGTCTAAAACTGTAACTGCTTATAAATTCTTCATAAACTGGTCCCTTCTTAGTCTCATCTTAACCGTACTCTTCAGTCTCACCCAACACACCCCCACATTCTAAACTGATGTTCCTGAAAAGACCTGTCTTCTCTTAACTCTTCACATACATAGACGCTGAAAGCTTCACCTCGAGCGCAAAATTCTAAAAGAAAAGTACACAAAAAGGACAGAAGTACCAGGTAACTCTCAATGTTAAAAAAACTTTTACAAAGATACAGAAGTCATTCCAATGATTTGACTGAAAGTTTTATTCCTTTGAGGATCACAGAAGAAAGCAGTTTAGTTCTCTTCAAAGAGATGAGAAACTCTATTCTATGATTTAAATGTGGTATGTTCCTGCCAAAACACATGTTGAAATTTGCCAATGTGACAGTATTCCAGGGTGATGGGGCCTTTAAGAGGGGTTTGGGTCATGGGGCTACCCTCTTAAATGTATTAATGCAGTTTTTGTGAGGGTGGGTTGATTTTTGCAGGAATAAATTAGAAGGCTGCCTCTCATGTTTGCATGTTTAGTCCCCTTTCTGCACACATGTACCTGTTTCCCCTTCAGCTTCCTTGCCATGTAAACGTAAGAATCATAGACTTGGGGGGTGGCGCGCGCATGCCATTTCTAGTCATTGTCAAAGCGCCTTGCACTGATTCTCATGTGCCTGGCCACCAGCCCTCCCTCTGCCCTGGATTGGTAGCTTATGTTGATCTTGATGAAACAGCAACTGATGCTCTCAGGGAATTTAATGAAGAAGTTCTGTCTGTACTACAGCAGTTCAGGGGAAGTGACTTACCACATGTTCAGAACAAAAGTGCATTTTCATGTGGAGTTATGAAATTTACAGGCAGAGAGAGAAACGGGAGCAACGTGCAAGTGTCCACAAAGCAACCTGATGAAGCGAATATCAAGGCCTTATTTGAGAGAAGTGGTAATACTCTGGATGTAACCACAGGACAGAGGAAGTATGGTGGGCCTCCTCCACCAAACAGTGTGTAGTCTGGTGTGCAACCTAGAATTGGAACAGAGGTGTTTGTAGGTAAAATACGAAGAGATTTATATAAGGATGAGTTAGTGCTCCTTTTAGAGAAGGCCAGTCCCATTTGGGATCTACATCTTATGATGGATCCACTGTCTGGTCAGAATAAAGGGTATGCATTTATCACCTTCTGTGGAAAGAAAGCTGCACAGGAAGCTTTCAAACTGTGACAGCCATGAAATTCACCCTAGTAAACAACTTGGAGTGTGCATTTCTTTAGCAAACAACAGAATTTTTGTTGGATTCATTCCGAAGAATAAGACTAAAGAAAATATTCTGAAAGAATTCAGTAAAGTCACAGAGGGTTTGATGGATGTTATTCTCTATCATCAACCTGATGACAAAAAGAAGAAATGGCGGTTCTGTTTCCTTGAATGTGAAGAACACAAGTTAGCAGCACAAGCCAGATGCCAGCTATGAGTGGAAAAGTAGTATGGGGAAATGTAGTTACAGTTGAATGGGTTTACCCTGTGAAGAACCAGATCCAGAAATCATGGGCAAGGTAAAATTTTTGTTTGTGAGAAACTTAGGCACAGAAGAAATCCTGGGAAAGTCATTTTCTGAATTTGGAAAACTTGAAAGAGTAAAGAGGTTGAAAGATTATGCATTTGTTCATTTTGAAGGCAGAGGAGCAGCTGTTAAGGCTATGGATTAAATGAATGTCAAAGAAATAGAAGGAAAAGAACTTGAAATAATCTTAGCCAAGCCACCAGACAAGAAAACGAAAGAGCATCAAGCTGCTAGACAAGCCTCCAAAAGCACTGCATATGAAGATTATTATTACCACCCTCCTCCTCGAATGCTACCTCCAATTAAAGGTCTGGGGTTGTGGTCGGGGAAGAGATGGATACGTCTCCCTCCCAATTACTATGGCATGAAGATTACTGTGGTTATAATTATCACAACTACCATGGAGGCTATGAAGATCCCTACTTGGCTACAGAGGAAGAGAAGGAGGAAGGGGAGGGCAAGGTGCTCCACCACCACCAAGTGGGAGGGAAGCATCACCTCCAAGAGGTAGAGCTGGCTATTCACAGAGGGGGGCACCTTTCAGACCACCAAGAGACTCCGGGGATGGCCGAGGGGGTCCTGCACGACAGCAGAGAGGCCATGGCTCCCGTGGATCTTGGGGCAATCGTGGGGATAATGTAGGAGGCAAGAGAAAGGCAGATGGTTACAACCAACCTGATTCATCAGACCAACAACTGGGGTTCCTAACCCATTGTTCAGCAGCCACCTCAGCGAAGTGGTGACTATTCGGTAACTATGGTTATAATAATGACAACCAGGAATTTTATCAGGATACTTATGGGCAACAGTGGAAGTAGACAAGTAAAGGCTTGAAAATGATACTGGCAAGATACAACTGACTGGCTCTAGATCTACATTCTTAAAAAAAAAAAATTGCCTGACTGTTTCACCTTTAAGCAGCAATTTGCTGCCATTTGAATTGGGCTGAAGAAATCACTACTGTGTATATACTCAAGACTTTTCATTTTTCCTCTTTTCATAAATGCTCTTGGACATCACTGGACTGACAGAGTTCCCTTATTCTGGGGGTTATGTTTTTATCATTTCTGCTTCAAACCAAGCTGGGCACACTGCTGAATCATGATTTTGCAGAACTTTTGGTTTTGAAGAGTTTCATTTTTCTGGATTTGAGATAAATTACATAGTAGTATGGAGTATGCTGTAAATAAAAATACAAGCTAGTGCTTTGTCTTAGTAGTCTGAAGAAATTAAAGCAAACAAATTTAAGTTTTCTTGTATTGAAAATAACCTATGACTGCATGTTTTTGATTCTTAGAAGTAGGTTAACTCTGTTTTTAAATTGTTACAGCTTCACACCTTTTTGAAATTTGTCCTACAAAATTTGTTTGGCTTAAATGTCAAAAGCCAGGACAATTTGTTCTTTGATGTAATTGTATTTCCAATTTCTTGCTCATGTAAGATTTTGATAAAACTAAAAAATCTATTCCAAAAAAAAAAAATCATAGGTTAAAAGTCAACATAATTTCATTTTCCTATAACCACTATAAGTTACTGCAAATCATTGACCTTCAAAAGTCTTGCAAACTCTCCATGAAAACACAGCTTCACAACTCTTAAAGGGTATTTTTTATGCTTTCAGATTGGATGGAGCAGAAGTGAGGTTGGTGCTTTTAAAACTTTCTAACAAGTATAAAAACAATTAGAAAAAAAATGAATAGAGTCCTTTGAAGACAGCAATGACTTCCTTATTAAAGATCATTCCTGGCCGGGCGTGGTGGCTCACCTGTAATCCCAGCACTCTGGGAGACCGAGGCAGGTGGATCACAAGGGCAGGAGTTCAAGACCAACCTGGCCAAGATGATGAAACCCCATCTCTACTAAGAACGCAAACACAAAAAAAAAAATAGCCGGGCGAGATGGCAGGCGCCTATAATCCCAGCTACTGAGGAGGCTGAGGCAGGAGATCACTTGAATCCAGGGTGTGGAGGTTGCAGTGAGCCAAGATCATGCCACTGCACTCCAGCCTGGGTGACACAGTGAGACTCCATCTCAAAAAAAAAAAAAAAAAAAAAAAAAAAAGATCATTCCTAGTGATTTTGTCTACAGTCAAATCAATTGTTCATTCTATATACCACTTGTGTTACTGAAGGAAAATAAATTGTTTTACAGTTGTGACACGTGTGTGTCTGTGTGTGTGTGTATTTGATCTCTGCCCCCAGTTTCTGGCACAGAACTTCTAAAAGCCCTTTTGACGTCCTGAGTGATGGGGTGATAAGAGCATTTTTTGTTATAATATTTGGTCTTATTCTCAGATTCCTGGCACAGAGCTTGTAAACTCTTTGAATTTCCCTAGTGATCACAATAAGCCCCTTTCAACCGTACTTCAGTTTACACTAATAAGGTAAATCTTGGAGGACAGAAACTGGTCACCAGAGGAACCAAGCATGTTATCAGAGATTTGGAACTTTAAGCCCTACCCCTGTACCTCCGTGGAGGATGAAGGCCTAGAGGTTGAATTCAGTCACCAATGACCAATGATTTAATCAATTGTGCCTACATAATGAGAAACCTCCACAAAAAATCTTAACAATGAAGTTCCAAGAGCTTACAGGTGGGTAACACAATGAGGTGCTGGGTGAGCAGAGCACCTGGAGACGGAATGGAAGCTCCACCTGCATCACCCATAACTTGTCCTATGTGTCTCTTCCATCCAGCTGTTCATGAGCTATATTTTTTATAATATACCAGTAATGATACTATTCTGGAGTTCTGTGAGCTATTGTAGTAAATTACCATATTTAAGGAGAAGGTTGTGTAGAACCCCGAATTCATAACCAGCTGGTCAAAAGTACAGGTAACAATCTGGGACTTGCAATTGGCCTCTGAAGTGGGGGGGCAGTCTCATGGGACCGAGTCCTTAATCTGTGGGATCTGCACTAACTCTGGGTAAAATCAGAACTGAATTGTAAGACACCCAATTGGTGTCCACAGATAACTGAGTGATTAATTGGTGTACAAAACAAAACCCATGTTTGTTGTCAAAAGTGTAATTACAGAACAACAGTGTGATTTCCTTTCAGTAATCAACATTAACTGACATTAATAGGCATAACAAATATTAGAAGACATTCTACTTAAATAATTCACAATTTGAATTCTTACTGATTGAATTTAACCCTGATAGACATGGCTTTAATTAATTTCAAATATATATTCTGGTTCCTTTTGAAATACATATCAAATTTTGAATTTTTGTAGAAACTATCCCTTAATCAGCCTGGGTGTAGTGGCTCACACCTGTAATCCCAGTACTTTGAGAGGCCCAAGTGGGAGGATTGCTTCTGCACAGGAGTTAGAGACCAGCCTAGACAACATAGGGAGACCTAGTCTCTACAAATTTAAAAGAAGAAAAAAATTGGCCAGGAATGGTTGCATATGCCTATACTCCCAGCTACTTGGAAGCTGATGTGGCAGGATCCCTTGAGCCCCGGAGATCAAGGCTGCAGTGAGCTATGGTGGTGCCACTGCACTGCAGCCTGGGCAAAAGAGTGATACTGTATCTCAAAGAGAGAAAAGAAAAAGAAAAAGAAAAAAGAAAAGGAAAAGAAAAGACAAGACAAGAGAAAAGAAAAGAAAAGAAGAAAAGAAAAGAAACAACAACAAAAGAAACAATGTTTGGCCCCTCATCTCTCCTCCCTGCCCATGGGCAGTATGTGGGGGGGGGGCAGGGGTGTTTCGAATTCCACTCAACCTCACTGCCCCTGCTTTCTGCCTCACAGCGCCAGTGGGGTGGGGGGCAGTCCTCTGACATAATAGGTACCCTTCAACTCACCTCCTTTTGAAAAATTAAATTCTTGGCCGGTGCCTGTAATTCCAGCACTTTGGGAGGCTGAGGTGGGTGGATCACAAGGGCAGGAGTTCAAGACAAACCTCACTAACATGGCGAAACCCCTTCTCTACTAAAATTATAAAACTTAGCTGGGAACGGTGGTGAGTGTCTGTAATCTCAGCTACTTGGGAGGCTAAGGCAGAATTGCTTGAACCTGGGAGGCAGAGGCTTCAGTGAACCGAGATTGTGCCACTGCACTCCAGCCTGGACAACAGAGTAAGACCCTGTCTCCAAAAAAAATAAATAAAATTCTTGGGAAGGTGTGGTGGCTCACACCTGCAATCCCAGTACTTTGGAGGTCAAGGTGGATGGATCATCCGAGGTCAGGAGTTTGAGACCAGCCTGGCCAATACGGTTAAACCCTCTCTCTACTAAAAATACAAAAATTAGCCGGGTGTAGTGGTGAGTATATGTAATCCCAGCCACTCAGGAGGCTGAGGCAGGAGAATCACTTGAATCCAAAAGGTGGAGGTTGCAGTGAGCTGAGATCTCACCATTGCACTCTAGCCTGGACAACAAGAGAAAGACCTTGTATCAAAAAAAAAAAAAAAAAAAAAAAAAAAAAAAAAAAAAAAAAAAAAAAAAAAAAAAAAAAA
>PVKV010015757.1:0-52846 GCA_004027835.1 Alouatta palliata
AGAAAAAAAAAGGGAAACAGTGAGTAGCCTCTGCAAATAATTGTGACCTTAATGTGGTGATTCCTCTAAACAGAGATTTCCTTTTATCTTCTTTTATACTATTTAGCATTTTGAACAATATTTTCACCTGTCCCAAGGATTCAAAATTCTTGGCTTAACCCTGAAGACCAAATTTCAACATGACCTAAATCTCTACTTGGGGCAAGCTAGACACCATTCTAAGATTGTTATTGGAGGGCTCCATTTGATGGGTAAGTCATGCAGGCTGCAACCAGGCTGGACATTCCTTTGTTCAGGAGAGTAATGGTTGTTATCAGTATTAACCACAGTGGCTGTGACTCTAAATCTCTATCTTAATTGGAAAGTTTCATCCAAATGTTTGCTGCACCCTTATTAAGCCAACCTAGAAACATCGTCTTCAGCTGGAAGGATTACCAAAGAAGATTGTAATTTTTAGATTGAAGGAAAGCTGTATACAATTGTTTTCTTATATTGATCTCCAGGCACATACTAGATGGTCAATACTGGGTTGTTGATTGAATGAGTGATAAAATAATGCATGCATTAATATATATATCCATGGGTGAATACAGACAATTTTTTGGATATCTTGATGAAGCATTCCATGTGTACCTTAAGTAAAAGACATTTATTTAATGTCAGACAAAATTAAATTTATTACTTTTCCTTCTATTATTCTGTGTGTAAGATGTAGGATGAATTTATGTAGATCAATCTCAAGATGCAATTTCTTTGTTTACACACACCATGTCTCACAGATATTCTGTGTGTTAAATTCTTTTAAACTGGTATGTTACTCCCAAATTATGTGAAATGTAGAATGAAACCAATAGTGCTTTTCTCGATTTTATTCTATGGCTACAAGCTACCAACGATTCACATTTTTCTCTTGGAAAAAATTTATAGTATTTAAATTTAGCTATTTGTAAAACTATAGCACAGCGTCTCTTGAAATTTTCAGTCCATATTTTTTAGCTTTAAGGTTTCCAGGATTGAAATCCTTTACTTAAGCTAAAATGTTTTCAGGATATTATGCTGAGTTATATCAACATAAATATCATGGTTGAATCCTAGTGATGCAAGGGATCTCAGACAGTATCCAACTCAACACCCTCATGTTTTGGGGAAAGAAATTAGACCACAATAACGTAAAGTGTATTTCCTTAGGTTACATTGCCAGCTGAAAAGCTAATGGATTCAAGATGAATATCTAGAATGGTACTTTTGGGGCTTATTTATTATTATTATTACTTTTAATAATTTTCTGCCTCATTTTTGCCTTTGTCTACACAAGCATTTTATAAACAAGAACACATGCAATAAGATATTAAATCATAATTGAGTACAAAGAAAAAAAAACCTCCATAGGAATAGAAAGTCAAAACCAAAAAAATATATATATAAGATGTAGACAATACGAATTTTCATTATTAACTGTCATTTGGGATTAATGCTTAAATTTACTATAATTCCTAAGTCTCAGACCTCAACAGCTTCATCAGCTTGTGTTAATAAATAAATAAATAAATAAAGCCACATTCATGTTTGATATTCAACTGATGATAGTATGAGGCCACACTGGGTCTAATTTTTAGGAATGACCTCCTCTCAGAGTGGCCCTCAGCTATTTCCAAGAGGTCTCCAGGGTTCTGCTTCATGTTTGCCTAGAAACAATTGCCCCAAGCTCCCCATTTTTCTCACCAGGTCTCAGACTGCTGACCTGGCCATTGTGACACCTGTGATGTAGCTGTGTAGATGATCTCTGCTGATTATTGCTCCTGTTCTGCCCATCTGCCATGGGGCTGTGGGCATGTGCTTTCTCCAGGTCCATCTGGAGAATGAGATGTGATTCTCCTGAACTCTCTACAGCATGACACGAACTAAATTACAACTTTAAGGAATTTTTTAAAGTTTTTTTTTTTTTTTTAATGAAAGGTAATCACACAGAGAATAATGGGCAGCTATTTGAAGGCTCAGAGCAGTCACAGAACCCCTTGCAGAGCAGCTTTTGGCCTTAACCCTATCTTGCCTCGTTTCCACTTAGTAGAGCAGCTCCTATTTACTACTGAGAGAAAGTGTTCCAGGGATTTCCATGCTATAGTTTTTATAACTCGGGTCACAAAAGACTCACAGGCCCTGAAACACAAGAAAGCATTTTTTCTCACCTTACTCTAATAACTGTTTCCCAAGTTTTTATTTCTTCCCCAGTCCTGACAGTATTTCAACACTGAGGATGAGTTGCACCTTCATCCAGAGGGCATCATTATTCCTAATCGCAACAATATGCCATTGAACAGTAGTCTGGCCTTAATATATTTCCCAGATCTGGTTGTTCGAGGCTTATTACCATGGTGGGACATTAAATGCCCGTACTGGATAGGGCAATACAAACTTTGCCATAAGTTTGTTTTAGCCTCTCTATATGAAGGATTCAAAACATGTTATGATTCTATGATACTCAGTGTACCTTTCTAAGATTTCTTGCAGCCAAAGCAAAATTACAGTTACAAAATTTATGTTATCAGAGGAAAAAAATATGTTAGTTCTTTTGCAGAAATGAACATAGCTATTTCAATCAGCAATATGTCTACTATTCTTGAGCTTGAGAATATGAGAGCTAAAACTCCCTACCGAAACCAAGTGAAAAAAAAAAAAAAAAGAAAATAGTAATAGGTATCAGAAGAATATTTCATTGACAAAATTTACAGCCACTGTAGGAAAGCAACTTTTTGACTTTAAGTATCAGAATACTTTAAACATTTTCTAGATTACTATTGTCACAAGCTCATGCACTGACAGTTGATGCACAAAATATTTCAGTGAAAACTTCCTCGGTCATATTTTGTCAGCATTAGGAGGCCAGATGGGCATCTACTGGGGATTCCTGGTATTGGAGATTGGATTAGAGGCACTCTAAGACATCTTCTCATTTTACTATTGTGTAATTTGGGTATTCTATGAGTCCACTATATAAAAATTATAGATTAGTGATTTCTTACCTAAAACTATGGGCCCAAAAATATAGGTCAAAGCATACAGTCTGGCAACATGACATTCAACAGTTACTATGCATTTCACTGTTTTGTTAATATCCCCATATAAAAAGACTCCATAGAGTTGCTTTCTTCATGACTACCAGCTCAGTATACTGTTATGACTTGAAATATGTAATCAAGCGCTATGCTTTTGGTGTTGTGAATTTTTTGTTGTTGTTGTTCATTCAGCTGTTTTCTGGATGATGCTTGTAGCAGAAGGAAAATGCACACTGACTGATTACTTGGTGGTGTGAACAAAAAACTGAACTGACAAGTGAGAAATCTTCAGTATTTACAATGACAGGATCACTTTTTGCCTGTGATCTTTTTCCACTTCTCACAGAAATAAAACAGAAAATTTGGGGATAATTAATATTTTATATTTTTAAATGAACATATATTCTTACAAAACATTCATTTTACATTGCATTAATCTATAGACTTAGTCAACTAGAACCCTAGCACTTCAAATTAAATTGTGCATTTAGTATCTTTAGAATTTATTTCATGCCTACATTTGTGAGTTTTTTTTTTCCTTTGAAGCCGAGACTGAGGAAACTTCTATCAAGCTTCTTTGAAGAAGAGACTGAGGAAACTTCTATCAACATTCATTTTATATTGCATTTATCTATAGACTTAGTCAACTAGAACACTAGCACTTCAAATTAAATTGTGCATTTAGTATCTTTAGAATATATTTCATGTCTACTTTTGTGGGGTTTCCTTTTTCTTTGAAGCCAAGACTGAGGAAACTTCTGTCAAGTTTTTAGATAATTCAAATGGAACCCAAGCTCCTGGTGAATATTTTTATTTAAATCATTGTTTACATTTTGAGAGTTAGTTGAGATTTAGTCAACTTTCTTTTTGTTCACGTGTATGTGGTTGACTATTTTCTTCCATCGTATTTACAGAAAAATTTGATCCAATTATCAAACATATTTTAGTGGATCTTTTACTGAAGTGTAAAATATGCAACAAAAGGGACCAATGATAAGATTATCAGTTTGTTAAATGATCACAAATGATCAAATGGGTAACCGACAACCAGATCAAGAGCTGGAAAGTCAGCAGCTTTTCCTCAGTTTCTTCTGTCACCCTACCCCTCGCTCTTCTCTACCACAACTGCTGTCCTCACTGCTGATGCCGGGGCGTCAGAACGTTATGTGTATGGATTATAAAAGTATGCTTCCTTTTTAGTTTGACAGCTTTTTCTTAAAATAATGTTTTTGAGGATCATCTTTAGCAGTTGTTCATTTTCCTTTCTGAACAGTATTTCTATTGTGTGAAGCATTCAAAAATTAAATTTATCTATTTATCTATCTATCAATTTATTTTGAGATGGCCTTTTGGCTCTTGTTGCCCAGCTTGGAGTGCAGTGGTGTGATCTTGGCTCACTGGAGCCTCTGCCTCCCAGGTTCAAGTGATTTTCCTGACCTAGCCTCCCAAGTAGCTGGGATTACAGGTGCCCGCCACCAGACCCGGCGCCCGGCCCCCTAGCCAGAGTTTCTGTCGCAACCAAGGGCAGGGGTCAGAGGCGACCATGGGCATGGCTCCCTTGCCAGAGGAGTCGTTGCATCCAAGGGTGGGGGTGTGGGGCTGCCACCCGGCACCCAGTGGAGGCCGTGAGCACAGCCCCCTCACCAGAGGGTCCGTCACATCCAAGGGCTGTGGCCGGGGTGCTGCCATCCGCCTTTAAGCAGGGTCTGTGCACCTGGCCCCCTAGCTAGAGGGTCCGTCACAACCAAGGACGGGGGTCAGAGGGCTGCCACCCGCTCCCCAGCTCTTGCTAGGGTTCCGTCGCATCCAAGGGCTGGGGCCGGGATACTGCCACCTGCCCACTAGCCAGAGGGTCCGCGGCATGCAAGGGTAGGGGCCGGGGTGCTGCCACCGGCCCCCTCGCATCCAAGGGTGGTGGCTGGGGTGGTGCCACCCGCCCCTAGGCAGGGACCATGGGTATGGCCCCCTCGCCAGAGGGTCTGTCGCATCCAATAGCATGGGCTGTGGGCACAGCCCCCTGGGCAGAGGTTCTTTCACACCAAGAGCGGGGGCCGGGGTGCTGCCACCCACCACCCGGTGGCGGCCATGGACACCGCCCCCTTGCCAGAGGGTCGGTCGTATCCAAGGGCTGGGGGCAGGGACCTGCCACCCGCACCCCCGTGGGGGCGGTGGGCACGGCCCCTTCGCCAGAGGGTTGGTCGCATTGCCACCGGCCCCCTAGCCAGAAGATCCGACACATCCAAGGGCCGTGGCCGGGGTGCTGCCACCGGCCCCGGAGCCAGAGGATCGGTCTCATCCAAGGACGGGGGCCTAGTGGTTCCCACCGGCCACCTAGCCAGAGGGTCCGTGGCACTCAAGGACGGGTGCCAGGGGATTGCCACCGGACCAACGGCAGGGAACGTGGGCACAGCCCCTTCACCAGAGGGACTGTCACATCCAAGGGCAGGGTCCAGAGTGCTGCCACCAGTGCCCCTTCGGGGACCACAGGAACAGCCACCTCTCCAGAGGGTCTGTCGCATCCAAGCGTGGAGGCTGGGGTGCTGCCACCAGTCCCCCGGAGGGGGCCATGAGCACGGCCCTCTCGTCAGAGGGTCCGTTGCTTTCAACGGCGGAGGCGGGGGTGCCGCCACCGGCCCCCTAGCCAAAGGGTCCGTCGCAACGAAGGGCGGGAATTGGGGGTCTGCCAAACGCCCCCCGGCGGAGGCCGTCGGCATGGCCCCCTTGCCAGAGGGTTCGTCGCATCCAAAGGCAGGGGCCGTGGGCACAGCCCGGTAGCCAGAGGATCCGTCGCAACCATGGGTAGGGGTTGAGGGGCTGCCACCCACCCCTGAGCGTGGGCCCCTAGCCAGAGGGTCCTTTGCAACCAAGAGGGGGGACTGGGGTGCTGCCACCTGCCCCTTAGCCAGAGGATCCGTCACATGCAAGGGCAGATGCCGGGGTGCTGCCACTGGACCCCTAACCAGAGGGTCTGTTTCTTCCAACAGTGGGGGCCGCGGTGCTGCCACCGGCCTATAGCGGGGGCCATGGGCATGGCCTCCTAGCCAGAGGGTCCGTCACATCCAAAGGCGGAGCACGGGGTGCTGTTACCGGCCACCTTGCCACAGATTCAGTCAGATTCAAGGGCAAGGCTCATGGTGCTGCCACCTGCCCCTTGGGGCAAGCCATGGGAATGGCCCCTTAGCCAGAGACTGTCTTATTCAAGGGCAGGGGCCCAGGAGTTACCACCCGCCCCCCGGTGGGCACGTCCCCCTCGCCAAAGGGGCCGTTGCATCCAAGGGCAGTGGCCTGGGGGCTGCAACCCACCTCCTGTCGGGGTCCCTGGGCAATCCCCCTCACCAGAGGGTCCCTCACATTCAAGCGCTGGGGCCGGGGTGCTGCCACCAGCCCCCTAGCCAGAGAGTCCGTCACAACCAAGAGCAGGGGCCGGGGTCCTGCCACCTGCCCCCTAGCGAGAGGGTGCATCGCATCCAAGGGCAGGGGCAGGGGGTTTGCCATGGGACCTATCGCCACAGGGTCCATCATATCCAACCTTGGGAGCCCAGGTGCTGCCACGCGACCCCAGCCAGAGGGTCTGTCACATCCAAGGGCAGGAGCTGGGGTGCTGCCACCCGCCCTGTAACCAGAAGGTCTGTAGCATCCATGGGCAGGAACCGGGATGCTGCCACCCGCCCCTCAGCCAGAGGGTCCATCGCTTCCAAGGGCAGGGGCCAGAGCATTGCCACCAGCCCCCCTAGGGGACTGTGGGCATGGCCCCTTCACCAGAGGGTCGGTCGCGTCCAAGACCGGGGGCCTGGGGGCTGCCCCCGCCACCTTCCTAGAGGGTCTATCGCATACAAGGGCAGGGACTGCGTTACTGCCACCGGCGCCCTCGCCAGAGAGTCAGAGAGTGCCTTGGGGACTGCCACCCGCCCCCAACTGGGTCCATCGCAATCGAGGGCAGCGGTCGGGGGACTGCAACACACTCCCCAGCGGAGGCCTTGGACACGGGCCCCTAGCCAGAAGGTCCGTCGCAACCAAGGCTGGGGGCGGGGTTGCTGCAACCCACCGCCTAGCCAGAGAGTCAGCCGCATGCAAGGGCAGGGGCCAGAGTGCTGCCATCCGCCCCCTCGCCATAGGGTCCATCGCACCCAATGGCTGGGGCCGTGGTACTGGCGCCCTACCCAGAGTGTCCGTCGCATCCAAGGACGGGGATGTGGGGGCTGCCACTTGCCCCCAGGTGGTGGCCGTGGGCACAGCCCCCTCACCAGAGAGTCCGTTGGATCCAAGGACGGGGGCTGGAGTGCTGCCACCCATCCCGTAGCCAGAGGGGCCGTCGCATCCAAGGGCGTGGACCGTGGACAGGGGCCCCTCGACAGAGGGTCCACGGCATCCAAGGGTGGAGGCCAGGGGGCTACCACCCACCCCCTGGCGTGGGCAGTGGGCAAGGGCCTCTAGCCAAAGGGTCCATCGCTTCCATGGGTGGGGGCTGGGGTGCTGCAACATGCCGCCTAAGCAGAGGGTCCATCGCATCCAAGGGCAGGGGCCGGGGTGTTGCCACACGCCCCCTCGCCATACAGTCCATTGCATCCAACGGTGGGGGCCGTGGTACTGCCACCGGCGACGTACGCAGAGTGTTCGTTGCATCCAACAGTGGTGTCGGGG
The DNA here is from genome assembly GCA_004027835.1 of Alouatta palliata. Lineage (NCBI taxonomy): Eukaryota > Metazoa > Chordata > Mammalia > Primates > Atelidae > Alouatta > Alouatta palliata. Next base: position 7,695 of record PVKV010015757.1, read on the forward strand.
TGCTGCCACCGGTCCCCTAGCCCGAGTGTTCGTCGCATTCAAGGGCGGGATCGGGGTGCTGCCACCTGCACCCTACCCAAAAGTTCCGTCGCATCCAACGGCAGGGGCTGGGGTGCTGCCACCTGTCCCCTAGCCAGAGGGTCCATTGCTTCCAAGGGTGGGGATCAGGGAGCTGCCACAGGCCCCCTAGCCAGATTCTGCTGCACACAAGGGCAGAGATGGTGGCCGGGGTGCTGCCACCCGCCCCGTAGCCAGAGGATCCATCACATCCAAGGCCGGGGGCGGTGCCACATGGACGCCTGACCAGAGGTTCCATCACATCTAAGGGCAGTGGCCGGTGTGCTGCCACCCGACCCCCAGCGGGGCCGTAGGCACAGCCCCCTCGCCAGAGGGTCCCTCGCAACCAAGGGCAGGGGCAGGGGTGCTGCAACCCGCCACCTAGCCTGAAGGTGCGTCACATCCAAGGACAGGGGCCAGGGTGCTACCACTGGACCCCACGCCAGAGGATCTGTCACAACCAGGGGCGGGGTCAAGCGGCTGTGACCTGCTCCCTGGTGGGGGCCGTGGGCATGACCCCCTAGCCAGAGGGTCCGTTGCATCCAAGGGTAGGGACCAGGTGCTGCCACACGCCCCTTAGCCCTAGGGTCTGTCGCATTCAAGGGCAGGGGCAGGGCGCTGCCACCTGCCCCCTAGCGATAGGGTCAGTCACATCCAAGGGTGGGGGCCGGCGTGCTGCCCCACTCCCACATTGGGGGCCCTGGGCACGGCCTCCTAGAGAGGGTCCGTCACATCCAAGGGTGGGGCTGGGGGCTGCCACCCGGCCCCATAATCAGAGGATCAGTTTCAACCAAGGGCGGGGGGTTGGGAGGCTGCCACCAGCCCCCAGGCTGGGGCGGTGTGCAGGGCCCCCTAGCCAGAGGATTCTTCGCATCCAAGGGCAGGAGCTAGCGTGCAGCAACATGCCGCCGTCCCATATAAGGGTGGATGCTGGGGCGTGGCCACCGGCCCCCTCGCCAGAGGGTCCGTCTCATCCAAGGGCGGGGCTGTAGGGGCTGCCACCTGCCCCCCAGCTGGGGCCTTGGGCACAGCCCCTTCACCAGGGGGTCTGTTGCATCCAAGGATGGGGGCCGGGGTGCTGCCACCCGCCCGCCGGCGGGGTTTGTGGGCACAGCCGCCTCACCAGAGGGTTTGTCGCATCCAAGGGCGGAGGCTGGGTGGCTGTCAACCACCCCCCGGTGGGGCCTGTGTGCATGGGCCCCTAGTTAGAGCATCCATTGGACCCAAGGGCGGGGTCCGGGGTGTGCCACCCGCCTCCCGCAGGGGCCGTGGGCACAGCCTCCTAGCCAGAGGGTCCATCAAAATCAAGGACCGGGGTCGGGGGGGCTGCCATCCGACCCCAGCGGGTCTGTGGGCACGGCCCCCTAGCCAGAGGGTTCACAGTATCCACGGGGGTGCCGAGGGGATATCACTAGCCCTCTGGTGGGGGCTGTGGGCACAGCCCCCTTACCAGAGGGTTGGTAATATCCAAGGGAGCGCAGGGTGTATATACGCCGCCCTCTGGCAGGGGCTGTGGCCAGCTCCCTAGCCAGAGAGTTTGTAATACCTGGGGCGTGAGGGGCCTGGGTGGGATTACTCCCCCTCTGGAGGGGGCTGTGGGCAGCCCCCTAGCCAGAGGACTTCTAATATCCAGGGGGTCCTGGGTGGTATTACTCGCCCTCTGGTGGGGAATGTGTGCAGCCCCCTAGCCAGAGGGTTCATAATATCCAGGGGGTGCTATTACTCACCTTCTGGTGGGGGCTTGAGCTGGGTGTATTTTAAAGAGATATGTCTCCTGATATCAATGTCGAGTTGTTATCAGTGTATATTTCAAAGAGACATTACTCCTAATACCTTAGTTGTCATAGAGTATGTTTGAACACTTTGTGACCTTGTTTGTAATATTCAGCATATTTTTGCATTAATATCAAGAAATAACTGAAACTGGGTAATGTATAAAGAAAAATGGTCTAATTGGCTTACTTTCTGCAAGCTGTACAGGAAGCATAGAAGTTTTGGAGAGGCCTCGGGGAACTTTCAATCATGGCAGAAGGCATAGTGGGAGCAGGCATGGCTGGAGCAGGAATGAGGAGGGGGGTGCTACACATTTTTTTTTTTTTGAGTCTGGGTCTCACTGTGTCACCTAGGCTGGAGTGCGGGAGTGTGATCATGGCTCACTGCACCCCTAATCTCCTAAGATTGAGACATCCTCCCACCCCAGACTCCCAAGTAGCTGTGAGCACAGGCAGGTGCCACCATGCCAAGCTGATTTTTAATTTTTTTGTAGAGACAGTCTAACCGTATTGTTCAGGCTCATCTCACACTCCTGGGCTCTAGTGATCATCCCACCTCAGCCTCCCAAAATGCTGGGATGACAGGCATGAGCTATGAGCCTCAAAGCTTAGCCAAATTTTTTTAAATTGTTTTATTAGTTTATATTTTTTCTTGATTATTGGCCTGTAGACCCTATGGATAACAACCCACAGATACAGAGAGCCAACAGTATATAGGGAGACACAGGCACATGAAGCTGTCACAGAGGTTACCTGAGAAGAGAAGACAGTGACAGGAGACAGTTTTTGTCATTGTCTGAAATCTTTGCCACAGGGATATATTCATGTATGACTTACATGGAAAAGATAAATAAGTGATGAAAAAGAAGACTGCTCTGTGGAGTACAAAGGAGTGGCACATGAACATGACCTCTCAGGTCAAAATGCTGTCCCTGAGACTCCATACATTAGCCACAGTGGCCACCAGAAGCTGGGGACTCAAAGCATAAGAAGGTCAGAGGCCCGGGCAGATGGGAAATAGTCAAGGCAGACAGGCACCTGGTGGGAGCTGATACACAGAACGGGGTTGCCCCAGTCTGCAGGACGTGCCCCGGGGAAGCAAAGCCTTTCTCCAAGACCACACCTCCCCTCTCCTCCACTTCAAGTGCTGAAACATGCCTCCCTCCTTCCTGCACAAACTGCTTCTGCAAAGAAGCCCAGCAGTATTTTTAAAAGAGAAAAGTTGGAAAGAACCCCCAATACTCAACCTAGTAGAGTAATCAGACATCCGAACACACACACACTATGAATCAATGCCACATGAACAAGGACAGCCTTCATACTCGTGAAGTTTAAAGAACCAATGCCAAGAGGCACCCCCATGAAGCCTGTTCCTTGGGGGCATCAATGAAGACACCCAGCTGCTAACATGGGCTTCACGAGGATCCCTATCTTAGGGAGAAAGGGATGACTGTGAACTTCAGATGGTAGTCAACTTCAACTCTGTTCAACAGCTTCATATCCTGATTTTTATTTAGGAGGGAGAAAATCCTCTGGGAGCTCTGAGGCAGTGGAAAATGGAAAGCCACATTTTGGCAAGACAGCCACTGCATAGCAGCAGCACAAACCTGGAAGCACAGGGTGGTTCTGGGCAGATACCACCTGGCCAGCCTGAAATTCTGCTCAAGGGAGAGCCACAGGAGCACAAGAGTGCCTGGCCCAAGGTCCCCTGACATCTCCATTACTGAGCTCTGACATTACACTGCAAAGTGCCAAGAATATTACTGATGGGCAGTGGGACACTGAGACAGTGGAAGGACAGTGCATAACCACACCTGGGTCAGGCTCTCCAGTCTTCTTGCAGAAGGCAGCCAAGCTCAGAGTCTGGGAAGGTGCCCTTCAGCTGGGTGTGAGGCCAGCCTTCCCCTTCTTCCCAGTCCCAGAAGACAATGGAACCCTAAGCCAGGGTGATTTCCCCAGGAAACGAGTAAAATAGACAAGGGAGAGGAGACGTGAGACAGCTGAGGTTTCTTTCTAAACCCTACACGAAGACAAGGAGAGCTAGGACTTTGCTTCCTGAGGCAACAGAGGTCTGCCAGGAGATGCCATTATCACATGATGTGCTAGGGCTTCTGTCCTGGTCAGCAGGCCAGACTCTGCCATCCAACTGTGCCCACACTGCTGTCCACTGGTGGTCACATTTGTGTCCTGTATGTTCCCTTTAAAAGTACGTCTTGTGATTGCGAACAGAGGCTTTAAGCAAAAGATCCATTAAAAATTGGAAAACCCATCACTGGATCCCTTTGGACAAGAGTGTGTTGGTTGGAAATCACTGGTTCTGGATTCTTGAATGAGACTGACTCGGTTCTAACCAGGCTCCACTTACTAGCTGCATGACCTTCAAAAAATGACTTTACCCCACCAACTTCAGTTTCTTCATCTATAAATTGGGAACAACAGTACCTCCTTCATAGGATAAGATCACCAATGCACATGTGTCTGGCATATAACTGGTACTCAATAACTATTGCTAATTACCAGCGTCTTCTGGTTCTCAGAGAAGTTAGGTCTGTATTATGCCAATTCAGTAGCTGTTGACAACACACTGTCCTCCCAGGACTGTCCCAATCTTCAGGATAAATACAATTCATGTCTGACAATTGTTATGAGGAAAAATCACTAAGAGCAAAATGGGTTTACAACTCATACCAGCCTTTCGTTTCCAGTAATAGGTTTGTTTTTTTTTTTTTCATCAACATTTAAATTTTTCAAAACTTTAGCCAGGCATAGGGGCATGCATCTGTAGTCCCAGCTACTCTGGAGGCTGAGGCAGGAGGGTCGTTGAGGCCAGGAGTTAGAGTCCAGCCTGGACAATATAGTGGCACCCTGTGTCTAAGCAATTTTTTTATTCAAAACGCTTCCTGGTGTGCTCCTGTGTTTCTCTCCAACTCCCACAGGAAGCACTTACTTCTTATGCATAACCATCACAACCCTGACTAGAATTTTCCTGCAATAACATGACAAATGGCAGGGTGGGGTGCTCTGGTTCAACCTGGCATCTCTAACATGGGGATCAAGAATCAGGGCACGAAGCCCCAAGTAGTAAGCGTGGGGTGAGTGGGAGTGGCCACCAGGGTGTCCACCCACCTCGTTCTACCCTACCCAGGAGCTTCCTTGGCTGAGGGAACCCCAGGTTTGCCCCTTTCACTCCTAAAGTACTATGAGTGCATGTGGCAGTCCAGCCAGTCAGAACTCTGTCCTGTCCCCCCAACACTCAGCCACACTGTTAAAGTAGGGGGCAGCTTCGGAGGTCCTCCAGTGCACTGAGCGACCTCCAAAGCTCTCAAGTGCTTCTGGGGAAAACACACCTACTGTGCCACTCAGGCCAGCTCATTAGCATCTCAGAGAAATACTTTTACGTTACCTAGGTGCATAGACTGAAATCACACCTAGGGTCGAACTCAAAGTAACATACAGCAATTTGCACTCCACAGAGCATTTCAACTTATATTATCTTTACTGCAATATTTATACCCACTTGTGAAGTCACCATCAATTTCCTCAACTTAAAGGAGGAATGAGTTGCCCTAGGTCATTTATTTGACTTTGAACTGATGAGCAAGCTCATCAGTTAAAGGCTGAGAGTCTCAAGCAAACTGATGAAGAGCAAAGGCCAGCTTCCAGAACCAGGTTTCGCCCTCCCGATTTTCAACAGCTTGGCTTTCAGAGTGAGGAGCAATGCCTTTCTCTGACATTTGGGAAAACAATCCCCTCTGATTTCCCCTGCACCTCCATGCTTCCTTTAAACCCTCTTCACACCCTGGCCCCAGCTAAAGGAACCTGTGGTTGCTACTTCTACACCAAGAGTGCTGTCCACCTTTTCACCAAAGAAAGCTTCTCCACCCATGTCAGCTCCTTCCACACAAGAGCTTATCAGATGGATCCCAGCAAGCTAGCATCAAATATTCACCAGGAGCATAGGCAGAGCTGCCCAGATTATCCTGGGTAACCCATTCCTTGTTTCAGAATCTTCCCAAGGGTCAGGGTTTGGAGACAAAATAGTGAATGGGGTAGGGAGCAGGATAATCACTTGCGTGTGTCCATGTCACACAATCCTAGGTTTTTCAAAGGGAAAATTAAAGCACTGCTATCTTTAGTCTCACCATTTCTCCATCTTTCACTTCTCAGTTCCTGTTCCCTGTTCAAAGACTTGGCCCCCATTCTCCTATGATGGAATGGGAAGCTGAGAGGAGAAAAACCCAGAATGGGTAAGGGAGAAGAGAGGCAGGAAAGAACCACCTGACTTGCTGAGGAGACACAAAGCCATTCTGTGTGCAGCAGAGACTTTTCTAAAAAAGGAGCACAAAGATGCCAACAAGATCACGTGACTTTTAGAGCCTGCAATCCCAGCAACATCACTAAAGAGCGTGACGACCCCAGTTCATAATCAGCAGGCACAATGAGCATGGACCTACACACTCCAAAATGCTGAGTCCTAGAAACAAAGACTGCATTTAATGCTGCTATGTGCTTAGTTTAAGAAGTGAAGGGAATATGACAGAGAAATAAAGATATAAAGAATAAACCACAAAAGTGAAGCTTGTCTGTTTCTCAACCAGAATGTTCTTGATATGGCTCCGATGACTGGAGGAGCACTAGGGTCCTTGGTCTCGTGCCAATATGATAAACAACGGGGACACACATGGTGTGGTTTTCGGGAGCAAAAAGTTTAATAGGCAAGATAAGAGGAAGGAAAAAGGAAACAGCTCCCCCATACAGAGGCAGAGGGAGGGGGATTCAAAGAGAAAACCCCCTGTGGGGCAGAGAAGTGGTTGCTTATATTGGGATACTGGAGGAGATGGTGTCTAGTTTGCATAGGACTGAGGGCATTGGTTTGAACATATGTCGTTTATGTAGCCCATGAAAAACTTTGCCCTCCCACCTTAGTGCTTTAACATGCAAATGTAAGTCCCCATGTTCTGAATACTTGGTGTTATCTGGAGGTGGCCATGACACTTGGTACACTCGGGTGACAACAAGATGGTGACACTCACCATATTGAGTGAGCCCAGTTTCAAATGGCCAGCATTTGCATATCAAAGCTTGCCCGCCTGGCCCTTCAAGCCACCTATTCCATTATGAAAGAGATGGTTCAGGGATTGTTTCTTATTATAGGAAAATTTCCACCGAGGATCTTTACCCTTATTATCTGCTTAAAATAATTTGATACCTCCTGTATCATTTCCCCCATCAAGAGAAGTGCACCTAATTTCTGCCATGGGGTGTTTGATGATGATTCTTTCTGGCTCCTTCCTGCTGAAAAGGGGTGTCATGTGGGCGAACAGCAGTTGAGCCTTCTCCTGAGGTTAGTCTAAGGGTTCCCAGAGGAATGGCATGTCCATGTGTGGCTCTGCTCGCAGCATCACTTGGTGTTTGATTGCTTCTAGGTGAAAAAACAAATTTTATAAAAAGGTCTAAAATATAGGGTTAGAATAGGAGCATTAAGATTATCACCGTTCCTACGGGTCTTAGAGACCATAACGGAGTTAGATTACCTGTTACACCAATGGATTGCAATACCGACTTGTCTTCACTAGATGTCGCTGTACATTACCAGAAAAGTTAATATAAAAGTAACTTTCTAGAGACAAGCGTATGTTTCCTCCTTGACTTGCCATTAGAGAGTAACTTCAGACTTAGGCCATTTTTGTAACCTGTATTATTATTGGCAGAAATACGCTATTGGGTGGTTAAAATAGCTTTAGCGTAATTTCGACAAGTCCTTTTCTTTAATTATTAAATTTTTTTCCATGACTTTCACAGACCCTCTTACAACAAACTTTCTGACTTGTCCTAAACATTCCTCCTTTAAACAGCCAGTCATTTCCTTTTAGGAAAAGTATTTCATACAAAGTCCTTTTTTATATAAAGTTTATTTCTTTATAAGCTTGTTTTCATAGCGTAGAGTTCATTATATTACCAACCTTTAGTAAAAAGTCCCATTAAACTTAATGATAGTAAAAACTTTTACGCTTACTTCTTATCCATAACTATCACTCCTGCTGTAAGCAAAACAACCTTAACTAAATTTTTCCTGCAACAATTAATCCTGTGATAAGGATGATAGTTAGGCAAACTATTACAGCAATTAGAATTTTACAACCAGAATTCCACATTGTGGGTGCCACAGTGTTTAGTTCTATTGCAAATAGTACCGTGACTAACAATTTCCACAAGAATGGCATAGTAAAAAATGTGTAGAACTCTGCTTGCCAAGATATACCATTTCCCTTTAGGGATTTACCAAGTTACAAATGCAATACCATGTACAATCAAAGTTTCCCTGAAAATATACCTTAAAAAGAAATTCTGTTATTTCGTGGCAAGTTTTGAGAGGAAAGGGCAGAAATGGCAAAAATTATTTCTTGAGGTAAAGGTGGAACTGGGTGAAATGAGCAGCCTTCATTTATCTTTTGTGATTTTTAGCTTAAGATTTTCTATTTCTCCACAATGATATTCAGTTGTTCCTCTGGGTTGTCAGGGGTTGCTCCCTCAGCTCTTCAGGCTTTGACTTGAGTGTGATGTATCCAGAAATTGATTCCTGTAACTTTCACTGCTGAGAGGGTTGAAAGAAGAACAGTGTAGGGTTCTTCCCAACTTGGCTTTGGGAAGGAGAGAGAGAGAAGAGTTTTTATTAGTACTAAATTTCCTAGGTTAAATAAAGGTGATTTTATTTTTGGTGGTTGGTCATTTGCTAGCTGTACTTCTTGTTGGAAGTGAGTTAGAGAGGTTACATGCTTAATTTAGAGGATATCTGCCTGAAAACAATGTCTGAGCACATTGAAAAGTTTTATCCTTTCCCAAGTGAAAATATTGGTGAAAGATTTTATTGGTGAAACCTTTATTGGCTGCAGGCTGGTAAACACAGTTTGCCGTCCTGACTGTAGCCATCCTGAGGGCTGAAAAGTATGACCATGAGAAGTGGCCTATTCTATTTTTGCAGGGAAATACTGAGGTTTAATTTCTTTTGTGGAGCCTTTTTAGATTAGGAAGGGCTTGAAATGTGTTAATATCTTGAAGCATTCATATCTTTGACTTAGCTGCTTGGTTAGCTATTTCCTTCAGTTACCTTATTGTTACCACTTTTGGTGTCCTTACAACACATCCCAGCTCTTTGTGGAAGAAAAAGTGAGTAATAATCTACTAATTTCCAGGTGATATTTTATAGGAGATTCATTAGTGGTAAGAAATGCCTCTTCTTTTAAATGGCAGCCATGAATGTGTAAAACCAGGAAATCATACTTGGAGTCAGTATTTATGTTAGCTACCTTTCCCTTTCTTAAGTGCTCTTGTAAAAGCTATTAGGCTCAGTTAATAGAGCGCTTGTGTTTGGCAGAGTGACTACTGCTTATCCTGCCTTATGTACTTCTTGCTTTACCAGCTGTTTGCTAGCTGAGAGGACAGTGATCTTGCCACATTGTGTGGGCTGTAAACAGTTGAATTATTTCCTAGGGTTAACTTGAAGGTTTTTTTGACTAGTAGAGCTGTAATGACAATGGCTTGGAAGCATGTGTAAATAGATCCTCCTAACGAAAACTAAGTTGAGAAAAATATTGAATTAGTTTTTCCTGAGATGCCCCTTATGATTGTGCTATGGGAAGAGGGAAGGCTTGGATTGTACGGGAGAAAAGAGAGAGACTGGCTCTAGTGTTTAGAAGGAGGTTTTCTTGTCTTCCTTTAATTTCCAGAATCACCTGGGGGCTTGTTGCTATAATGGCAGATTGAGCTGCTGGAGCCAAGTTTGGCACCCCAGGACCCATCAGTCCTGCTGGACCATCAGTGAGACTAGTCCTGAACCCATTGACCACCTCTGGAGACAGTCCCGCTTCCAGTGTTTGTTTTTTGTTTTTGTTTGTTTGTTTGTTTGTTTTTGCCACATCCTGGACAGGGTCAAAGTTTCTTCATCTTTTTGCCTGATCATTCTTTCTTAAAATGCCCTGGCCTGCCACATCAATAGGATTCTGGGGATTCTGGACTTTATAAGCCTGCAAAGCTGCTGCTACAGCCTCTGTCCTTCTCCTGTGCTTGCATTCCTTTGAGCCGCCTCCTGGTCCCTATAATAAAAGACCAAAATGGCCCCTTTCCAGGTGATCTCTAGGATGCTATCTGGTCCCATAGATCGCTTTTATAGTTTCCTTCTAATATCAGGAGCTGCCTGTGTAATACAATTGTCCTTCAGGATAACCTGCTCCTCAACTGAATTAGGGTATAAGGAGGTGTACTTCATTAGTGCCTCTCTTAACCTTTCCAGAAAGGCTACAAGATTCTTATCTGGCTTTTAGTTCATTATAGAGAGTTTAGAGTACTTGAGAGGTTTGGCCCTGGTTTTCCATAGGCCTTCTAAAAATGCTTATTTAAAAGTGCTTTCTTTCCACTTATTTCCTGAGCTATTGAGTTTCCAGTTAGAGTTGTTTACCAGAACTGCTTCCCTCCCTTTTGGGAATGGTGTTTTTGCTATTTCTTCGCTTCCCCTATGTGCTTTATTTCCTTTTGGTGTATTACAGGAGATATATTGCTCATCTCCAAAATTATCTGCTGCTTGCAGAACTATTAGCTTTGTTAGCTGCAGTGAGGGTGTGATTTAGAAGCAGCGTAACATTCCTCCATGTGAGGTTAAACACCGGAGTTAAACTTTGTCAAGTTTCTACATACCTATTAGATTTTAGAAAATTAGCCTAAGTTTTCCTTTATTTGCCCAAGGGTTTGTAAAGAGAAGGGAACTTGAGGGGGCCTTAACTAAGGGGGATCCTCAGATGCTTCCCCTGAAAGTTGCTTTAATTTTGGGAAACTATTTTTCTGGACCTGCCTGATACAATCACTAAAAGAGCTGAGTTGATCTTACAATGCTTACAAAGGTTTAGTACGGTGAGAAACACATTTATAAGCCATTCAGCCTAAGATATTCTGGTACAGCAGTTTGAACACACTAAGATCCCTATGTATTTGCCCCTGAAAACAAGTTAGAGATGATGATACCCAAAGGAACAGGTGTTCACTCATGGCCATACAGTTCCATAGGTCCTGCGTCTCCCTGGCAGCCTTGGGTCAGAAATAGCTCACTTACAACTTCAGGGAGTAGAGGAGAGAACTGAGTATATGCAAGCTGGGCCTCTAGATAATAAAATTTCCCCGTACCTGGTGATTCAACGACTCCAATACTCCAGGGGGCAGTGACTCTGGAGGAGGTTGGTTAATTATTCCCAGGCTGAGAAATAAAGCTTCCCCAAGACCACAGTTTTCTGGGCTGCATTTCATACCAACTAAAGATCTAATCCAATGGGACCTCTTACCCAGCAAGTTAAGGGACTTGCTGGATTTTGATGAAGTGATGCTTTTAATAGACGTGTATTCTGTGGACTTGGCCACAGCTGTAAACTCCTTCTCAATCAGGTCAGCAAGACTAGATCTAGGTGACATGGGCCATTGGCACAAGGTGGGACAAAGCAGTGAGGGTGGAGCAAAGTAGGGAGTTAGAAAAAGCACTTTTGGGGGGCTCATTCTTTTTTTAACCAAGTATTTATGGTTAGCAGCAACTGATTGGAGTCAGTTACACTGTAAGATTTCATTAATTGGGTTTTAAATGCCAGACACTGGGAAAAGATGACTTGTTCTTTGGGAGCTAGGAGTTTCTAGGGGACAAAGCCTCTGGCCACCCCACATACCCTCAAATTCACGTATTTGTGCCCTAGAGTCTGCCTCACTTCTCCACAGCTGCACCTATGAACTAAAGCTTTGTCTAGGATGTTTTGGTTGATCACTTGCCCCTCCTCCCAGGAACATTTCTACTTTAAGTTATGATCCAGCCATAGAACCCAGATAGAGCGCTGGAGCAAGAGAAAAATGGGGCTGATGGAGACAAACCCCCATAAAGTGTTGAGAGTCACATGGTATTTAAGAAATACCATGGAAAAGTTGCCAGACCGTTAAGAAACCCACCCAATGGTCATCAACCTTTAAGATTGAGAATAGAGAAGAGGCCTTTTGATTTTTGGAATTTTCAGCCTTTTTGTATTGGTTTCTCCCCATATTCATGCATTTATCTACCTTTGGTCTTTGATGTTGGTGACCTTCAGATGGATGTCCTTTTTGTTGATGTTGATGCTTTTCCTTTCTGTTTGTTATTTCTAACAGTCAGGCCCCCTCTGCTGCAAGTCTACTCCAGACCCCGTTTGCCTGGGTATCACCAGTGGAGGCTGCAGAACAGCAAAGATTGCTGCCTGTTCTTTCTTCTGGAAGCTTCATCCCAGAGGAGCTCTGGGAGCTCTCCTGTATGAGGTGTCTCCCGGTCAGGAGACACAGGGATCAGGGTTCCCCTTAGGAGGCAGTCTGACCCTTAGCAGAGCTCAAAGACCCTCAGAGCTCCAATGCTGTGCTGGGAGATCGGCTGCACAGAGCTCACAGGTGGGGATGTTTAAGTCTGCTGGTGGGCCCACAGCTGCTCCTTCCCCTCAGGGGCTCTGTCCCAGAGAGATGGCAGTTTTACTTATAAGCCCCTGACTGGGGTTTGCTGTCACAAGCCACAGCTGACAAATGGGATCTGGTTAAACTAAAGAGCTTCTGCACAGCAAAGAAACTATTATTAGAGTGAACCAGCAACCAACAGAATCAACAATTTCTTGCAATCTACCCATCTGACAAACAGCTAATACAGAGAATCTACAAAGAACTTAAGTTTACAAGGAAAAAAAGCCCCATCGAACAGTGGGTGAAGGATATGAACAGACACTTCTTAAAAGAAGACATTTCAGCCAACAGACATGAAAAAAAGACCAGTGATATAATTTCTCTAATGATATCACTGGTCACAAGAGAAATGCAAGACAAAACCACATTGAGATACCATCTCATGCCAGTTGGAATGGCGATTTAAAAAAAAAAATCAGGAGACAACAGATGCTGCAGAAGATATGGAGAAATAGGAATGCTGTTACCCTGTTGGTGGCAGTGTAAGTTAGTTCAGCCATTGTCGAAGACAGTGTGGTGATTCGTCAAGGATCTAGAACTAGAAATAGCATTTGACCCAGCAATCTCATTACTGGGTATATGCCCACAGTATTATAAATCATTCTATTATAAAGACATACACACGCCTGTTTATGAGAGCACTGTTCACAACAGCAAACACATGGAACCAACCCAAATGCCCATCAACGATAGACTGGATAAACAAAACGTGGCACATGTACATCATGGTATATTAGGCAAATGTAAAAAAGGATGAGTTCATGTCCTTTGCAGGACCAACTCATCCTTTTTTACATTTGCATAATATACCACCAACTCCTTAAAGAGCTTAAAGAATCTGGAAACCATCACTGTCAGCAAACTGACACAGAAACAGAAAACCAAACACCGCATGTTCTCACTCACGTGGGAGTTGAACAATGAACACTTGGACCCCAGGGAGGGGATCATACACTGGGGCCTGTCAGGGATAGGGGGCTAGGGGAGGGATAGCATTAGAAGAAATACCTAATGTAGATGACAGGGTGATGGATGCAGCAAACCACCATGGCACATGTATACTTATGTAACAAACTTGCACATTTACCCTAGAACTTAAAGTATAAAATTACAAAAATCCAACCTCATTAAAAAGTGGACAAAGGACATGAACACTTTTCCAAAGACACACATGGGGCAAACAAGCAAGAAGGTTTAATATCACCAAGTAGAAAAATGCAAATCAAAACCACAATGAGATACCATCTCACAACAGTTAGAATGGCTATTTAAACATTCAAAAGCAGATGCTGGTGAGGTTGCAGAGAAAAGAACACTTATACACTGTTGGTGGGAGTATAAATAAGTTCAACTGTTGTGGAAAGCACTATGGTGATTTCTTAAAGAGCTAGAAACTGAACTACTGTTCCACCTAGCAATCCTATTACTGGGTATATAGCCCAAGGAATTTAAATCTATCTTTAAGACACACGCACAGACATGCATGTTCACTGCAGTACTTTTCACAATAGCGAAGACACGTGGTATGGTTAGGCAGTGTGGGTATGGTTAGGCTGTGTGTCCCCACCCAAAGCTCAAGTTGTAGTTCCGACAATTCTCATGTGTCGAGGGAGAGATGAGGTGGAGGTAGTTCATGGAGGCAGTTCCCTCCCATACTGCTTCAAACAGGAAGCAAAAGGGCTTTGCCAAGTAGGTCCATCCATTTCAGGCATTCAGAGGCCAGTGCAGTGTTCAGAGTAGATACAGAGACTCACTGGACTAAGACTAGCTTGGCTGAGGACTTTAATCGAGCCATACACCCTTACTCTATGAGGAAGGTCTTAATCCTCTCATGCCAGTAAGTCCAACCCTGCATCCACCAACTCCTTAAAAAGCTTATTGTTCTCCTTTCCTCATGGTCTACTTCCTCATAATCGACCACAGATACCTTCAGGGAAGGACATACATGGGTACTGCATGTGCTTGTGGTGGTACTGTAGTATCCTTTAAGAATTAGCCAGTATTGATTGAAGTGAGTATTGAGCAAGGGATGGTGACTTCCATTGGGGCAGTTGGCGTCAGTCTTCTATTAACCTACTCTTCACCTCTGGTTATGTAAGTCAAGCAAATACCTTCATCATTCACCCATCTCTTTCCACTAGATATACTGTGGTGATCCACAGCCCTGTGAATCAGGGCTTCTGCTGTTCTTGGTTTTATGACTCATGGTAATGAAGTCCATGTTCTCTGATGGTTGAGTGCTGTTGCCTGGCCTTTGCTATTTCTGCATTCTCTCATTCCCATGGATACCAGAGACCCCAGTTCTGTAACATCCTCTTATCTATCCTGTCATATGGAGACAGATACCAACTTCAGTGATGATGGTTCCCCTCTTTACTTGTGCTTTTTGTTTTGAGGGAAGGAGCAACCTGAAGGTCATCCAGGAAAACAAAGTTAGTCGTTCCCCAGTTTATCTAGTCAAGCCATCCTGGTCAACTCCCAGTCTTTCCATCCCCTTTGATTGGGACAGCTTTATATAATCATGCCCAAGGATTCTTATAATACTGAACCATGGACTGATTCCATGCTTGGGTAGGAATAGGACCATCACTACCAGGTGATCAGACAGCAATAGGAGACCATCGTTTATCTAAGAGTGGGATAACCTGGAGAAAAAAACAAGCATTGTTTTTCCTTCAGGTCTGGGTAACTGAACTCATCCTCAACAGGGAACAATCCCTGACAAGATCTGCTTGGACATATCAAAACTAAGTAGATGAATGGATAGCAAGAGCTGGATCCTCTTGGTGGCCATGGGACAGCAAGCTGGAAGATGGGCCATGGGCAAGTATAACAAGGTCACCAAGGCTGCTGCCCATGGTCTATGTGCCCTCACACTTCCTGGTGCTTTAGCTCCCCTCTGCTCAGCCATGTCACACCCAGAACCAAAGTCAATGCTTCTGCTTGCCAACCAGTCTGGGATTAAAATCTACAGGTCACCATCTCCTTCAGGGTCTGTGTTTGTTAGAGTCTCCTTGTTCTAGATGTTCTTCCTGAGGCACCCCATATCCTGTAACCCAGTGAGGGGGAAAAATGTGGGCCTGGTCCTTCTGGCCAAGTATGAGGACCCTGATGGACAAGACTCACACTACACCTCCCCTTATCCCATTGGTTCAGGGTTTGGCCTGCTCCAGCGTTCACTTCTCCATCTGCCTAATCTGCTTTTGCCCTGTTCCTTTCACAGGTGTGGTTCCTTCAACCTCATATGCCAAACTACACTGGCACCTTTAGGAGAACCCAACGTACAACGGATCACCAATACTGTGTCCCCACCTCCTCCACTATCCATTCCACATTTGTCACATCAGCCCTCTTCATATGGTCTAGCTTGGTTTGCCTGGAGGTAAAACCCAGACATTACTTCAAGAAGTCCGAGACCCCAGTTAAAAGCACCAGACCGGCTATAGCTTTTTTGGGGGGCCAAATGTGAGAACACCAGGACACATCTAGTGAATCCCAGACAAGCCACTGCCTAGACACATTCTATAGTAGAAGCTTTACCTCAGTCATTTATAGTTATTTTCTTTATCCAAAATGACCTGCCAGTATTAAGTGGGACTTGAGTCCCTCAGGAGGAACCTCCCTGCCAGGAACCAGAACTGACTGAAAACAAATGCAAATTCCTCAAGTGGGTCTCTTAAATAGATGCCAAGGACAGCCACTCCTGTTTTGTACCCTTGGTGAGAACAATACTTGTATTCTACCTAATGGTCAACAGTAAATGATGGCTATTCAAAACATACAGGAATTTCAAGGCAGCCATTTATCCAAGGCAAAGTTGATGCATCAGCTGTGGACAGAAGGCCATCTTCAGGTCTATCAGACTGGCAGCCTCTGACCTACACAGTGACAAGGCAGTTTCTGTGATCTTTTATTGCCTATTATCATCCTTCATCATTCACCACCACGAGTTCATCTGATTTTTGCAGGTACCATTCAGGCACACTGAAAGGGATATTAGTAATGGGGATATAACTGACGGGGAGCTTCGGCATCCTTCACAACTTTGAAAACTGTCTCTACCATTCTACCCAGATATAGCAGCCACTTTGGTTTCCCGTCTTCAGCAAGGTAATTTCATGGGTTTCTCCTTGGTATTTCCTGCCTTAGGAATCCTTCTACTCTTAGCAAAGATCTCATTTGTTCCTGACCTAATGTGCAAGTGAGCCCAGCCCATCCAGGCATTCAGCCAATGGAATGACCATAAAGCAGATGTAGAGACTCACAGCATGGAGTGAAAAACCTGCTTGGGAGAGAACTTTGACCCCACACACTCCAAAAGGAACATCATGAGGGGGCCTGGGCCCTTCCTATCAGTAACATATCCAACCCTGCATCCAGCAGCTTCTGAAAGACCCAAGTATTTACCTTTCTCTAGGGGTATAGTTCCTCAAATGACCATAAATTCCTTTGAAGGACATGGGTAAATCACTATGATATTACGTGATATGGTGTTACGAGTCCTTTCTCAAGTAGACATAGCCAGTACTGGCTCAGGTTTGACCATTGGTCAATTAATAGTGCCTTTCCATCTGGCCAATTGACAAGTCTTCATTAGTCTCTTCTGATTAGGTCACTCCTACAATACCTTTTGGACTAAGCACCAGCCCCTGCCCCAATTTTTTTTTTTTAACACTATTTTCAGTGGCCCAGTAGCCCTGTGACTTAGGGCTTCTAATGGTCATTCTGGCTTTGTGGATTTATATAGAAACCTTCCTTACCAACCTGGGCCTACAGAATAAAGCCACCATTAGCTTTAGTGAGGCTGGTGACTTCACTAGTACTCTTATGGAAAAAAGTGAACCCTGGGGCCTCCCTGAGATTATCTAGGCTTTTCTGGAACTTTATTTCTTTTATCAAATTTACATTTGAGCCCCTTTCTCTCTTCCTACCCTTATCAACTATGGCCTACAGACCAATTTTTCAAAAATATACCAAAGTAGAGTTGGCATCTCTTCCTTATTTGCTATCAGTGGTTCTCTAACATGGCTGTACACTAGAGTCACCTGGGGAATCCTAAAATGGATGCTTGTATCCTACCTCCAGAGACTCGTTTCTTCATCAGAGGTTGCCTGAAGCTCTGGGATGAGGATTTTTAATCTTTCAGAATTTGATTATGTAAATAGGTCTTCAGAACTGCGGCTATAGGCCATTATTTTCCTCAAAACCTTCTCCCCAGGTTTCCCATACTGGCAGCATTTTAGCACTAGTTCCATGTATCCTCTCTAGCCCATTCGTTAGTCCCATGAGAGTCCCTATGGAAAAATAATCCGTTGTCTAAGCCTTATATTCTGACTTCCCTGCTGCAGCATCCTCAAGACTCATTCCTAGGTCTCTCTTCCTAAACAGAATAGCCAGATCCCATAGATCTGTTGGTGAGTTAATCCCTTCCTTTCCCTCCCTCTAGCAGGAAGATTGCCCCAGTTGGGTCACACTATGACTTGCCACAACTGTCCTGGAAGCCAGAGAGACAGTGGCATAGGTCAAGAGGTTAATGCATGTGTCTCAGGTGAGGCCTCTGTATTTCTAAGGGGAGATGAACAGTGAATTCTGGGGGACTCCAGGATGTAGAGTCTATCTACCCAGATATATCATTCTACTCCTTTCTCATCTGATCGTGACTTTAGGAGACTTGCCAGGTACAAGAACTTGATATTCTTTGTGCCTCAATTTTTTAGTCATACACTAGGCTCAACTTTCAGCACCATCTGCACTTTGGCTGTAGGAGATGAGAACTCCTTTACATGGTTATCATAGCTTTTAAGTAGCTGGTCTGGGCTTCCTTGTTCTCTTTAGTGCTAGTCTGGCAGTTAACCAACTTCTCAGTTCTGATTCTACTGCTTCTCTCCCAAATGCTGGAGAAATTGTACATCCTCTTCCATCTGTCATCCTCATTCTCCACAGGGGAGAAATCTCTATCACGATGCTTTAATACAGAACTTCTTTAACTTTGAGCAGTCACCTCGTATGCCAATTAAGCAGAGGCCCAGGCTGGATGAAGCAACAGCATCTGACTTCTGTCACCAAGTTCCTCAGGTGATTTTGATATGTACCAAAATTCAAGAATAACTACAGTATGCTGGAAGTTATTACTCCATTTGACATCTGCCATTGTAGACTTGCTGCCATAGATAGCTGGCGAGTCAATAATCAGAGTCCAGAATCTCGTCTACTTGCAGAGACTCCCACAGGCTAGAGATAATCTTTATATAACCTTAAGAGATAAACTTTGAATGTTAGATTTAGATAGAGAATTAAGGTACCCATACCACTCATGTTTTCTTTATTTGCTCCTGGAATATTCAAACCCATTAACACAGGAGAATGAGACAAAAATGTCATCAAAGGAGGCAAGCAGTGGGAAGAAAAGGCAGACCATGTTGAATTAATAAGTCTTAAATCCAAGGATCAGTAGTAACTTCAAAGGGCTAAATGCTTTAGTTAAGATACTGTCAGGCTTCAGAAAGTATAGTCATCTAAGATATCTAAAACACGACAAGTTGAAAAATCAAAACAAAAAGCTAGTATAGCTGTATTAACATGTTAGATGAAATACAGAGGCAAGAAATTAGAGATGATCCCCTCAAAGTGACGATGTTCAGTTTTATGTATTATCTTGATCAATATACACAAACCAAAATGTGCAGTTTAAGGTGAAAAATTCTCAAGTATACTGGGACACTAATATACCTTCCTAAGGTGGATGTTGAAGATTTGAAGACCATAATGAATAAACTTGGGCAAATAGGAAACTAGATGCAGTAAATGCACACCATGTACCACTCAAGTCAATGTGAAGCTTTTGCCAAAAAAAAAAAAGGCCAGATACAAATAAAACTTCAGAAGGCAAGTCACACGATGTAAGCTCTGATTAAATGCAAATGCAAACAGTGGACAACATGAAAATAGGCTAGAAATACAATTAAAAAGCCATCCTGTATTTGGGAACTGAGAGTCCCATAACAAAGTAATCCATAGATCAAAAAGAAAACTCATAGTCAAAGAACATTTTAGAGTGAGATAGTGCTTCTGTTTAGAAGCAGTAATATGTAGAAAGAGAGCATTTTCCCCTTAAGGGCCAGGTAATCTACATGGTTCTATCTTTTGAGTCCTCAGAGTTGAGGTTGAAAGGCAACTAAGTGAATTAAGTTCTAAAGAGTGCCAAGCCCCTCTGAGAAGACAGACATAGCACGGCACAGGAGTAACAGAGGCAGCCACAGAGGTAGCTAAGTAGTAGTCAGGGAAGAAGTGATGGAATTCTTAAAGGTAGACTGTGGCTAAATTTTGGAATCATCGAGGGCTCAAAACACAAGTTCACACTCAAGCTCTTTGCCAACAGTCCCCACTGGCTGGCTGTGCATGAAAACAGCCGACAGAGACCAGAGTGCCTTGCAGGATAGGACTGGCTGCTGGAGGCAAGGCACAGACTTCTCCATTCCCTGGATTCTTAGAAACAGCAAGAGAAGATGCATGGAAAACTCTTTCCACCAAGGTCTGTGAAAGACCCAGAGAGCTTCTGGAGAAGGGAGGGAAGTAAAAGATCTCTTGCCCTTGTGAGCAGCAAAGTGTGTTCTCTCCTCTAGCACCTCTGAAGGCAAAACCCTCAGCTTCTTGGGAGGAGAAGAGCAGGAAAACCCCAGTCTTTCCCCTTCCTTATTCCTCTACCAACAGGTATGCTGGTACTGCTGGGGACAGGGGCAAGATATGCTTTAATGTCAAGGCCACATGGAGTACAGCTGACATGAGGATGGTGGGGCAGAATTGTTCATGAAATGCCACCTCAGAGGCCCAGACACAGAACAACATGAGAGCAAAGCTGGGCAAGGAGAAGAGAGGTGCCCTCTGCCCCTAACCATAAGCTGAGCACTGGTAACTAGCACAGCTGTCTGCTACAGAGGGCCAGAGCATGAAGAAATCTTCTTGCACAGGCATAGAGGACCGGTTGAGATGGACAGGAATGAAGAGGGAAACAACCCTCTGGAACCATAGGCACAAAAGGCAGACCCATGGGAAAAACTGGAAGCAATTAAAGTACCAGCAGCATCAAAAAGCCATGAACCAGTTCAGCATATGACAAGATTGACTCAGCACCCCATGCCTCTATACATATGGTAGCCCACTTGCAAGTATTTCATTCTATTTTGTTCATAATAGCTGGTGCACAAAAGTTAACAGAAAGCCTATTGTAAAGAGATAGATCAACTCAGGGATCCCTCAGATGCTGGAATCAGGCAGGGACTTTGAAATTAAAAAGTTACCACAAACAGTGGACAACATGCATCAATAGGGAATTCAGAGAAATGAAAACTAAGTTGGAAAAGTGGAAGAGCTAGAAGAGATGATATCAAAAGAAGTCTTCAAGTGTCTCAACACTGGGCATAGCTAAAAAGCCCATCAGTTAACTAGAAGATCAATAGAAATCTAAACCTAAAAGAATAGAATTAAAAGAAATGCTACACACCAGCATTTATGAGGTATATAACAGTATGTACAATGGTATCTCATGGTTCAACATTACTGGAGCCCAAGAAGGAAGAGCAAAGAGGCAAGAGATATTTGATAGAAAGGCAAAAGTGGAGGCGGGGGAGGTTCTACTTTCTGCTCAGTTTTGCTGTAAGCCAAAACTCCTCTGAAGAAAAGATGTATGTGAAGAGATAGAAAGGCTGAGAACTACCAAAACTGAAACCTCCCTGATTCTATAACCCCCAACACCACAAGCAGACACTCAATATTATAGATTTATCATGATCCCGAACTCCAAGTGCTTTGCTATAGCAATTAATGAGTTTGCTCTAAAGTTTATGAGGAAAATTGCAGGGACAAAGCCAGCTAATGCCCTGAACAATGAGTTAGAGGCATGTGCTACCCGGTCAAGACTTAGTAATCGAGACTCACAAGACAGAATGGAGAACCCAGGGTAGACTCCAACAGCAAGTTTAAAATAGTTGCCCCAGCAAAGCAGGGCAAGGGTAGCGGGGAGGGTGAGGACAGGAACGTTCAAATGAGTAAGGCAGGACACTATTCATATAGGGTGATACCTTGAGTACAGATTCTGCCTCTCACTATGTACAATTGTTATATTCGAGGCGAGGTTAAGGAACCAGCACCAAGACAAAAGTATGCCAAATAGCAGGGTTTATTAAGCTGGCGACCACGGAGGACTCGCTTCTCTCCAACCCGTGGCCCTGAATGGAGGGTGTTAAGACCTTTTATACCCATAGAAATCACTTTGGGAGTCAGGGTGAGAGGCAGGAGTGGGGGTGAAGGGACACAGACATTTAGGGGTTTTTGTAAATCATCTCCCGGACAGAGAAGAGGGAGCTGGGCTCCGGACATTCCAGGGGTTTGAGGACATCTTTCCACCTCGATTGTTACTTAAGTGGCTTACAGAAGTCAAGATAAGCATTCGTTTGCACATCTTCTGGGCAGCAGAGGAAATAACAGACCTTAGTTACTTATTACAAAGCACAGGGACCAGGATGGAATTAGCTTGGGCTGCTATTCTAGTCACAAAGGCTGACAATTCTGGCTGTTACTGATAAGAAAGGTAGATAGCTTTACCTAGTTTGCAGAGCAAACTAGCAGTTTTATGTACAGAAGCCAAAGGCCAGCAGTTATTGTGAGGAAAGTGGGGCAGCCGTTGCAACTTATTTTAAAACATAGCTTTGTCTTTATAAAATGGCGTTGCTCAGGTTCTAACTCTAGGCCAGCTATAGCACACAACATGTGTATCAACACCAGATTAAAGGTTTAGATGTAGAGCCAGCTTACTCTAGGTTGTCTTTTATTTTACATTTGGGTAAATAAAGTCAAAATATGCCTTTGACAATTGTTTGAGCTAAAGGCAATTAAGATATGGGGAACTTTGACCTGCTTTTAGGACAAGGTGGCAGGCAGAGATTTATACAGTCAGGGGAAAGGGTGGAAACACCCTCTATGTCCACTTGAAGATAGGATGATAGTCTCCGTTTACTGCAGACATCAGCTCACACTATGCCAGCAAGATTTGGAAAAACACTTTACTCCTTTCCCATTTTCCTGCCTTTGGCAGCCTGGCACTGCTTCTCCTTGTCTTGTCACTGCTAAAATTTACTGTTCATGGACGATTTTCATCAGCCAGGACTCTAAGGTATCACTTGAGTCACTTTTTAACTAACATTTGTTCCATGTCATGTACATTGCACATGTTAAACTTCTCTTGTTAATCTGTCTTGTTACACACATTTGTCGCAGTCACAAACTTATGTGGGTTTAGAAGATTATGCTTTTTCTCCTTTGGGGGAGAAGAAATCTTTTGCTAGGTAAAAAGCATACATTTAAAGGTATAATTCATTACCACTAAAAGAGCATGTTGATTTGGGAGATGGCATACCATACACTATTCTTGGCTCTTTTTTATTCCATTTTAATGAGTGCAAAGTTGAATGTACCAACCTCAGGAGTGTTGCCTTAATGGATTTCTTGGGTCCTTGAAATTGTCAGTTTCAAGTGGGGCCCAAAGAAATAAAGTACTAAGATCTATGCTGTATTACAAAACTCAGGCCATATTAACAAATCAGGTATCAAGGGCAGATAACCTTTTTTTTCTTACTTTTTTTTTTTTTTTTTTTTTGGTCTTTGGTAAGTCCCAATAGACTTGGCAGCACATCTCTCTAAGGTTTTGAGCAAGATTATATGATCTACAACAGAAAAGCAGTCCCTGGGGTGCTACTGGGTCAATGCAGAATCTCAGTACTGATTACAGAGTATCGGAAGCCTGGAGTTACCAGGTAAGGACTTGGTCACACCCATTGAGCCATGAAGCTAGGTGACTTCCACAGCTTTCTACCTTGTAATGCTAACTGACCACTTGAGAGCACCCAAGCAAGTCTGGAGGGCATGTTATTTCCTTTAATCTCCCAGGTGGAGAGAGGTGGGGAATAGAGGAAAAGGAAAACTCTTCTCCCCATCAATGTGGAGCTCAGCTAGATTTGATTGCTATCTGGGATTTAGAGTTGTTTATCTCTGTGTCTACTTGTCACTATAAACCAAGTTTCTAGGGTGTTATCTTCCTACAACAGACCTAAGTGGTATTGCCCTTGAGAACTCAAGCCTATCCTCCAATAGCAAGCCCCTCCTATAAGCCAACCTTCCTGTCCTGAAAGCCTCAAACTCCTTAGAGACAGGATACATTTCCACTATTCCAACTCTAGCAGAAGAGCATTTGTAGTTTGGTGGCTTTAGCTGCAGTTTTCTAACATGGCACATCAGGGACATCAACGCAATACTTAGAGACATCAATGTCTCATTAGATGCCCTTCTACACAGCTAATTAACAGGCTAAAAAGTGGTCCTAAATGTTAGGCTGGTTGCCTTGCTGGGAGCTTGGACATGCCCATTCCTCCCAGCGTCTGGGAATTACGTCACCACTCCACGCTCAACATTTAACTCCTCCACATAGCCTCCCTAACACCCACCCCTGAAGCAAACTCCGCACCA
Organism: Alouatta palliata; assembly: GCA_004027835.1. Taxonomy (NCBI): domain Eukaryota; kingdom Metazoa; phylum Chordata; class Mammalia; order Primates; family Atelidae; genus Alouatta; species Alouatta palliata. Next base: position 31,544 of record PVKV010015757.1, read on the forward strand.
GACACCTAGCCCGCCACTGGAAACCCCTGCCCAAAAATTTTTGGAAAGCCCCAACAAACATTGCCCAATAGCACTTTCTTGCTCGATAGCACTTTCTTGCCCAATAGCACTTTCTTGCCTCATAGCACTCCCTTACCCAATAAGCACTTTGCCCCATCAAGGTCATTTTTCCCCAAGGCTGCCCGCTCACCAAGAATCCCACCTGCCCACTGGTAGCAGCTTGCCTCCTTCATGTACTGTGTTCCAATATCCAATCAAGTGCCTTATGCTTTGTCTCCTCAGTTCCCAATTAAATGCCTTCACTCCCTATAAAACCCCTCACCCTAAAAAGTTAAGTGCGACTTCTCTGGCCCCCCCCCCGGACCATAGAACCTCGCCCAGTAGCTGAATAAATTGGCTTTTCATTTTCTTATATTGGTCTCAGTTTCCTCATTTTAAACTTGACAATAACTCTTACACTAAAGGAAGAAGGAAGAAAAGTACGTGTCAGTGCCTATTTACAACAGAAGTAAGTTCAAGTAGTCCTATCCTTTAACAGCTCTTCTAGTCACTGAAAGCAGTTAATAAAGTTATTGGTATTTCCTTTTGACCAGCCATCCCATTACTTGGTATATACCCAAAGGATTGTAAATTCTGCTATAAAGACACATGCATGTGTATGTTTATTGCAGCACTATTCACAATAACAAAGACTTGGAACCAACCCAAAAGCCCATCAATGACAGACTGGATAAAGAAAATGTGGCACAGGTACACCATGGAATACTATGCAACCATAAAAAGGGATGTGTTCATGTCCTTCTCAGGGATGCGGATGAAGCTGAAAACCATTCTCAGCAAGCTAACACAGTAACCAACACAGGAAGAGAAAGCCAAATACCCCATGTTATCACTCCTAAGTGGGAGTTGAACAATGAAAACATGGGCACAGGGAGGGCAACATCACATACTGAGGCCTGTCAGAGGGTAGGGGCAAGGGGAGGAATAGCATTAGGATCAATACCTAATGTAGATGACAGGTTGGTGGGTGAAGCCACCATAGCACATGTGTACCTATGTAACGAAACCTGCATGTTCTGCCCATGTGTCCCACCAGACCCTAGATTCCCCACAGCATAAAATGTGAACCTTTAACACAGGACAGGCTGATTAATGCAAGTGTGACAGGCTCGATTTATGACCCACTTGGACCTCTACCTGGGGCTCAGTTAAACAAATGCATTTACTCTGGAAGTCCAAACATCCTAACTTCCTACTGAACTTTGGCCGTCTTGTTCATGACAGCTGAAATGAAAGCTCATTTTGATGCAGCTTCCATGTTAGGCTTTTTTTTTTTTTTTTTACCTACGGAGTTAAGCAGAATGTTCTGGACTCCGAATGCTTCAACTATTAGTCCCTTTGTCTCGGATTTTGGTAGTGCTGTGTCTACCACATGGAGAGCCAATTTGCCATTTGTGAAACGAGCTTTTGCAAAGCTCTTTCATGAGGAAGGTAATCCAAGTGTCATATCTTAAATTTATCATATTTAGAACAAGCATGGCTTTCCTGAGAGTGTCATAAAGCATGAAAACATGTGTGTCAGGTTCATCCAGGAACTTTTAATATGTATTACAGACAGATAACAGGACAGCCAGCCTGACAGTGAAAGTTGCGATTTAGAAATATGCCACCACTAGATTATGCTTAAACTCTGTTTTTATTTTCTTCATTTTGAAGTCCACGTACTTTCATGAAATACATAGATAGTTATATACTATCCATGTTTTCCAAGTCAGCATTTGTGTTCTATTCTAATTGTGTAAGTTATAACTGGTACATATACACCTCTTCACGTTATGCTTTTCAACCAAGTTTTCATAGTTAATGTTCTACCCACAGGCTATACTGTGATTTATTCAATAGAAGAGTATTTAGTATCTTGTTTTTCTAAGCTATACGTACAACTTAATAGCTTTCTTATATTTGGTCTTTTTAAACTCAAGTGATAGATAAAGTTAATCAACTGAGAACAAGCCTGCTAGTGGTGGATACTGCCTTTTCAACATCCTGTCCACTTAGGTCAACACCTATTGTGTGTGGTGAGGCCGATCATGAAACTACCTCTGCAGAAGTTTTAACAGAAAATTGTGATAGTGAAAAATCTGGCTTGACTCCATCCTGCTAACCTCCACGCTGTCCTTATTCATTGCTGTGCATAGGCTGAATTTCGGGAGGAATTTAGGTTGGAACAAAGCTGCTAACAACTCTTGCCCAAAACAAACCCTTCCTGCCTGGGCACTTGACTGCTTTTGCAGGACTAACACAGCAGCTACAAAGTTAAAAGCTGGGGTTTACAACTCATGCAGCTAGAGGCAAGATTCTGAACCTCCCCAAATTTCTCCCATGGTTAACACCACTGTAATAAAAGCTAAGGTTAGTGCTTGAGATATTTTGCAGACCCTGGAACTCGATGGATCAGCTGGCACCACCCAACGTGATAAATTTGCTCATTCAATCTTGTGCCTCTCACCACACCCAGGAACCGATTCAGCGTAAAGAGGACAATGTTGACTTTGATTTCATCTCCAACCCAACCAATCCTTCTTTTCCAAGTCCCTACCCACCAAGTTATCCTTAAAATCCTTAACCCAAAATTCTTGGGACAACCCATTTGAGTAGACAATGTCTCTCACAGAGAAGCTGGCCCAGTGTTACGATTTTTATCGCAATGCCATTATCCTGGTGTGTAGGTTGCTTGTGCAATGGGCAGGAATAATCTGTTGGGTGATTACAATTACAGCATACCCTAATATGAAACACGAGCACTCTAGTAAGCTGATCATACTTCAGTTTTTTTTTTTTTTATCTGTTCTTAAGCAGCTGAGGATTTGTCGTAGTTTGAAGTAGCGGACCCAGGCCTGTGGTTCTCTGTTTACTGAGTTTAATCTACTACTGTGAAGTTCACTTTAGTATATTCACAAGGCTGTACGACCCCAACACCCGATTTTCAGACATTTTGATCTATCTTCAAGTTGATTGACTTCATCTTTAAGTTCACTGATTCTTCTGTTTCAAGTCTCTTGAACCTCCCTAGTGAAGTTTATTGGGGAAGAGGTGGTGTTTGGTTACTTAAGTTCTTTAGTGATTTGTGAGATTTTGGTGCACCCGTTACCCAGGCAGTATACACTGCACCCAATTTGTAGTCTTCTCCTTCACTGCTTCCCGCCCTTTCCCTCAGTCCCCAAAGTCCATTGTGTTATTCTCCTACCTAGTGGCTTTCTGTGCCTCAAGCAATGGAATTCTGGCCAGCCCCCTTTGGATGCTTAGTAGCTAAAGACCATCTTTTTCCTAGCTGCTTGCAGCTAGCCATAGCCGTATGACTAGGCACTGGTTAATACAGCTCTAACCACAGGTTGAGTCATTCCCTATGTGTACGCTTTTCCTTTCTTCCCACCTGATTTTGTAACAGATAACTTCTCTGGCTTTTATCTTGGACCATTAAGGGAGAAAGCTTCTGGATCAGTACCTCACATCCTCTGTATCAGATTCAATTGCTTATGCTTGGACTCTTAGAGAAAAGCAAGTTCTCCTAAACTGCTATATGTTTGTCTATTAGTATACCAACTATTAGTATACCATCTTGGCTGCTATAAAGAGAGTCTTCCAAGAACTGAGGAAAGCTTGAAGTCCTCTCTCTCCCCTCCAAAAGAGAAACAGACAGCCTCCTAAGAGCTGGTACTGATGGTCCACTAGAGTTTGGGTGACAGCTGTTTGTAATGAAATTAGTTGGGTGGACACCTTTCGAGACTCAACGTTCCTTGCAAGAACCATCCAAGCTTCACTATGACGAGTCCCAAGAAATACAACCATCACTGGGACACCACCAAATGTTAGAACCAGCACGTTTAAGTCCCAAGTAGCCTATTATACTTCACCCCTCTACAGTTGGATGCATGCCTCTCCTACCAGAATCTGAATTAAATGTCATCCACAGGATAAGCTGTCTTGTTTAGCCATATGAGACTTGGAATCCTACAATAGACACCTGACAGTAATCACTTCAGCATACCCAAAGAATGACCCTTATGGCAATGCATCTGACAGCAACGATGTAAGGTTTGTCATGTGGACGTTGCCGGGGGAGGGTGCTAAGTGAAAGTGCTGTATATGAATTGCATGCTTTTTTCAACAAGCAGCGGCAGTTCTGTCAAGTGTGCTGCCACTAGACCTCTGAGTAAGGTTCCCCAAAGTATGCCCTACATATTTGCAGGAGCTAAGAAAATCTCCTAAGTGTCAAGAAAATGGGATCAGGGTAGGGGAAGTCTGGGGGAAATCACCGGCTGAACATCCACATCTATGTGGGTCCCAATGCGAGTATGGGGATGCCCCCACAAAATGCTGAAGGGTCTGAAAGCTGTTATAGGGGATGGATCCAAGTGAAAGATGACTTTTCTGTGGCAGTCACAGTTGGCTGGATGTTTCTGACTGCATTTCAAGTGGCCACTGAGGTGCAGATCCTAGCACAGGCAAGGGCATATCAGTTACAAAGTTAACTAGAAAGATGCCAGGTGAACTCAAGCTGAAATGCAGACTGTTCCCACAGGCAGGAACAGGGTAACAGAATGGAGATCCCAGTTTGGTGGGTAAACCATTTGAAGGGCCACTGACTGCCGTATCAATGAGTCAGAGCTATCATGATTAATTTGTCCTAAGACCCTAAAGTCCTCAGGATTCCATGGAGAGCTCTGGGGAGAAGAATGAGGACTGGGATGAATCCCTAAAGTTTTCCCATCTTATCTGTCCCTCTAGTCATCAACAAAATAAAAGTGGACCAACTGTACCCACGTAAGGCAGCACTGCTAGACTAGCCTGCACCTGCTAAGTTGCAGCACACCAGTGTGGAGCTGCACTACTGTGGAACCAAAACTGACAAAGAGATTCAGGCAGAAGGGCAGAGTCAGTCACAGGGAGGTATCTATGAAACATGGAGACAGAAGGTATTGTACTCGAGTTGCACAATAGCATTCATCATAAACTACCTGGCCCTGAGTCAGGCCTCTCTATGGTACCAATGAGGATCTGGCAATCCTCCAACAGGTGGCTGTGGGCTGCAAGACGTCCTGGCCAAATGAGGGAGACTCATCCTCATGCCTTTGTACTGACTGGAAGAACCACAGAATATCCTCAGAATTAGAGGATGGAATCTGCTATCTCTGCTGAGCACTAGATGTCCCAACAACTCTTTCGCCACCAGAATAGATGCCACCTTGTAGCCAGCACCCAACCAATGGTATGGCATGGCAGTGTCTATCCTGGACCTCTTGGTAGGATCACCAAACTGAGGTTTGTGTGCTACTGTGGTAGGAGAAAAGGGAGCCAAAGCAAAGGGGAAAGCCAAGGGGCCCATCAGGGTGACCCACCAACCAATATGGTAGGACTTGGTGTTGATGCATGATGAAATATCCAGAGTTAGCCTGGATAGGTCTAAGGCCAGCACACAGCCCACACGAGAGCCCTGTGAGGGCAGTGTGGAAGCCTGATGAGACATGGAGAATGATAGTTTACTAGGAATAATCCACTCCCCTCACCCCATGTCCTCATCTGTTCCCAGTACTACCACCCTTTTGAAGAGGCTTGGAGACGTGCTTGGCTCATATCATTGTTATTTAGCCAATGCCTTCTTCAGCACCCTCAATGCCCCACTGCATCCATTTGGTAAGGGAAAAAATGGACCTTTGCCATCTTTCCCCAAGGATGTTTACAAAGCCTGTCTAGTGGCCACAGACCTCAGTAAATCGACCACTGTGGAGAAGGTACAGTGTTCTCCATTAAACAGAAATCATCATGCTACCTTCCAGGTCTTCTCCAAACTTACAAACTGCAGCCTTCACCTTGCTCTTGTACTTGGCAAATAGGAAGGAAAGTCAACCGAGTCCAAGTTCCCAGCTTGTCGGTCAAAACTTGGATGCCATCTTGTCAGGTAAGATTCAAGTTATTCTGTCTTCCATTACAGAGAGGGTGCAAGCCTACCCACATCCTACCAAGGAAGCAGTTACAAACCTTGGCCTCCTAGGGTACTGGAGTCCTATTAGTCCCCATTTGGCCCAGTTCTTCAGGCCCTAATACAGATTAGTCAAGAAAAGGACCTACTGGGACCGGTTCACAAGGAAGAATGAAGCCTCTGAATACACCTCTGAATACAAGCCTTGGGAGTTCCAGTGCAGGGACAGCTTTATGAATTGGCTGTAGCCAGATGTGATCAGGGGTGTGGGTATGGACTATGGCAAAGCCAAGGACAATAATGTGTGCCTTTAGAATTCAGGTCCCAAATACGGAAGGGGGCTGAAGTTGAATGCGGTGTTACACCTCTGCACTATCTTATACCTTATGATAAGTGGAGGACGTTACAAAGGAGCTCCCAGTGCCAGTACACACCCAAGTACCCTATAGTAGGTTGGCTATAGGACACCTTCCAGAACCCAAAGCCTGGGAATGTCCAGACACACTGGCCAAGGGGCATGCATACCTGTATCAGAGGAGCACATTGGCTTATAGCCCCGTGACTGCAGATCTTTATTTGAGGCTTGGCCCTGTCATCTACGTGACAACTTAAGACTTGAAAAAGGCCCACTGGACCTCCAGATGCTTTTTGTACAGGAGGGACAGGGTCCAATGCCTAACCAAGCCTAGTACACAAATGACTCATCATGAGGCAATCCACGCATGTGGACAGCCATGGCCATCCAGCGGTCCACTCATAGTATCTGGCTTAATACAGGTAAAGGACATAATAGTTGATGAGCTGAGCTGCCAGCTGCCTGGATGGTCCTCTATGAGGCAGACCTAGTAGTGCTGTGCACCAATAGCTGGGTCATCTTCCAGGACCTCAAGCATGTGGCTACAACAATGTGAAGTGCAGGATTGGATGGTAGTGGGCCATCCCCCTTCGAATGCTGACATGAAGGACTTTTCCATCACAGCTGGGGGACACATAATGGTCTATCATGTGGATGCCTACACTGCATGTACACCACCCAGAAAACCGGCAAAGGAGATTGCCATCATTCATTGATGAAGTCATAAGATGTAATTCACTGGCTACGTAGGACAGGACATTAGAGACAACACACCCTTTGGGCCCTAGAGTGTTGAGGCCTGCCACTGACATGAAAACATACTACATGACTCTTTGTGCCTTACCCTAGCAGAACACACCCCAAGCTCTTGATGCATGATACTGGACAGGCCACTTAGGGCCCGAGTCCAGTGCAATGGCAGCAGGTAGGCTACACATGACTTCTGCCTTTTGTGGCTGCCATCACGCCTTGACTTTTGCACACATCTACCTGGGGCCACTGCAGGCATATTCCAGCAAGCATGCAAGAGAGAACCACCATATAAGGATAAGCAGCTATGTACAGCCTACAATGTACTAATGGTAACCAGGGCATGCACTCTGATAGGCCAAGTGCAGAAATGAGGGTTCCTGGATATACACTGACATTTCTACCTTCTGGACAACTATACAACAATGGGGCTGATTGAATGGATTGTGAGAGCAACTCCAAAAGACTGGCTCTGGACATGCTGTTTACCAGTGGCCACCTGCACCCTAATAATGTGCATTCTCTCCAGGTCATGTAGCCTAACGCAAGGACCTGATACCACTATCAGGATCCAGCATGCTAATAGACAGCATAAGGGACAGTATCCCTTTGTCCTAAGCTGGGAGTCAAGGTAAGCTGTTATTGTCCTTGCCACGGGACCCACCGTCAAAGGAGCAAGCACATCATTACGTGGCCCTGGAAACGGTAAACCAGCACATCAGGATTTTTCAATCTGGCAGCAGGGAAGGGTCTAGAACAAGAAATACAGGTCACACCTGTTTTATACCATACTCCCCCTCCTACTTCAAAAATAATGAATCTTGGCTCTGTCTTGTGTAAGAGAAGGATCCTCATTATAGAATATCCCCATTGCCTTCCTCTGGCCTCCTGCAACATGCCAGAGGCAGGCTAATGAACCAGGAAGGGTTCAGTGTCATCCACGCTGTAAACTACCATCGATAGCATACCCCACAGTGGGAAAATGTCATCCTACCAACACCAGGTATTTTCCATCTGGTGTCGTAGATTAGGGACCAGGGTGTGATTGAGACACCCTCCTATCCCAGGACTATCCCCTAAGAATGCTTTATCCCTTCACTTTCCACTTCATCTCGTGTTTTGGAATTGATATTTATACCTCAAGTGCTACCTGGTGGCTATTAAAGTAGGTACAAGATTGGATACAACCATGGGAAGTGGCAAGGTAACCCTAACCAAAGCAAAATTAGAAAATGAAAGCTTCAAAGTAACAGGGAGAGGAGACTGGGGAGAAAACTGATCTAGCCACTGTCTCTCAGACAGTTTCAGAGAAACCAGCAAAAGCTTGGTGGTCCAGTTTGAGGACCTAATCCTAAGAAACATGAAGGTTAAGAACAGAGGAAGGGCCAGTTTAATTCTGCATTATGGTGTTGGCCACCACTACTATCAACTCTAGAGTCACCCTGGAGGCTATAGCCTTGGGAAGCATTTCAGATTGAGATGATAGAGGGAGGTATTATATATTGGCTCCCAACTCCCATCCATCAAGGTTTGTCCCCCAGGTGCTAATTCCCCCTGAGACTTCCAGGGAAAAGGGAAAGCCCAGTGGATTTCCAAAATTATCCCATGCATCCAAATTGGAGGAAAATCCTGGGGCAGGAACTGGGAGGTAGCTGGTATGAAGCTGAGTTAAAGTACTGTTGGGTTACACCAGCAGCTGCAAATGGACAGAGGAAGAGAGGATCCCAAGTGGCACGTAAGAGGTGCAAGCATCCCTGACAGCATGAGAAAGGAATGTAATAATATAAGACTTTCAAGTCAAATCACCCAGGTACCAAAATAGACATTCTCTATTCACAGGTTGCAGCTAGATTTTACTGAATCCATTTTTTTTTTTTTTTTTTTTTTGGAGGCAGCAGACAGTCTCGCTCTGTTGCCAGGCACCAGGGTGGAGTGCAGTGGCATGATCTGGGCTCACTGCAACCTTCGCCTCCCAGGTTCAAGCAATTCTCCTGCCTCAGCCTCCCAAGTAGCTGGAACTACAGGCACATGCCACCATGCCCAGCTAATTTTTTTTTTTTAAAGTAGAGACAGGGTTTCAATATGTTGGCCAGGATGGTTTGGATCCCTTGAGCTCGGGATCCGCCCACCTCAGCCTCCCAAAGTGCTGGGATTACAGGCGTGAGCCAATGCGTGCCCAGTCACTTAATCCAATTTTTTAAAGAAACATGCCTAAAAGTGACAAAGGTTGGAAGTAACAAGATTAGCCAAAACATACCTGGCTTAAGTACTAAGAGGGGTTAAAAAATTGCGCAAAGCAAAATAAGACCAAAAGCATTAAGCTGTAGCAGAGAATGGTGTAATTTTTAGAAGTGTATCTTATTGGATTCTAGACTATGTTTAGGTTATAAAGTGACAATTCCTGGAAACTTAACTTCCTTAAGAGACTCAGAAATTTAATCTGTAAGAGGCTTAAAAAAAATGATTCGCTAGGCTCAATGTAGCAGATACACAAATTCACACCTTACAAAGAGCATTCTTGTCCACACTATTGACATGGCTTTTGATTGTGAGCCTTCGTACATCTTTTTGCCAATGTGGCTATAAAGCTGGATGGAATTTTTATTTGCAGGATTTTCATCTTTGCTACTGTCAGCACAAGATCTGAAGTCATTTTATATTCTGAATATCATAGCCAACACTCGTTTTGCCCTTACATGTCAGCCTTGCTTAGGACTCAAATTTTGACTGATGCCTTCATCTAGAAGTGCCTGGGCCCCACCAGCCCCCATTCAGCTTGGGTGAGGCTATCCGTGCTCACAGGGTGACTCTGCCGCAATTGATAGAGCAGTATTCTTTTGGGTTTTATGTCATCTTGACATCGCCTGACTTCTTAGTAACAGAATGTTCAGCTTCGCAAGTAACAAGCTTCCTAACACTGGACTAAGAAAATATTCACACACTATTCATTGCCTCAGATTCCCCATTTGACTAGTTTTAAGGGTTTGACAACTTCCCGTAGGAACAGGGGGCTGAGTATTATCCTAGTCATGCAGACTCTTCATAGTGTATACAGCCTTCAGAGGCCAGGTTCTCCCTGCACGATGTGGATTTTTGTTAGGCTATGCAGGCAATAAAGTGCAGAATTCAGGGAGAGAAACTTGGAATATTTTTAGATCAACTCCAGACAATTTTCTCAAAGATTAGATGACTTGATTTAGGCTCATCTTACTCCCCAGAATGAGACTTATTTGATGGTGGCTAGAAGATGGAAACCATACAACTAGTTCAGGACATATGAATTGAACATATTCTTTTAAGCATAAAGTAAGACAAACAGCTCAGGTGGTAAGACTAATGCTTTTGAGTTTGTTTGAAGTGCTAAAAGTCCCTTACCGCTCACATGAAAGTGAAACAACTTAGTATGAAGCCCATAGACCGTCCCTTGAGTGTAGTACATTCCAGTGTTTGGCCAACACAAACCAACTTTGATTACCATAGTTCCCAAAATTGGAGTTCCATTTAGAATGTAGTTGACAGTAACTGACCTTTCCACGTGCTCAGGTGAGAAGAAATAGTGAGCTGGCTTTTATGTTTGTAACCAGGGTCAAACACCCATCCTGAAAGCTAGATGACATACCTTGTGATTATTTCCCATTCCTCAGACTCACGGCTGGCCTCAACTCTAAGTACAAACTCCTTTCGATCTACCTTCTTACTCTCATGTGCCTACACAGGCTCAAACTGACTACATGCTGTACGTAGGGTTCCCAGTGATAGGAGTGGCCTACAGTATTCAGACCAGGAAAGCTTTATGTGACACTACCTACCTTGAACGCTGTAGCAAAAGCTGTCAGTGCCAGCCCATATCCCGTCATATCTCATCACCACTTTAACATCTTTGTTGGAAAAGTTGCTTATATGCAGCGCTTCAGCCCAAAATTCCTGGGAAACTTACATTTCTGTAACATTCCCATTGAATGGCATATTGATGTTCCCATTCATATTGCCTCCATTTCTCATCCTAAATCTGGCTAAGAGAAGCCCAGCCACAAGTCTGCTGACCCATGGAATTTTCATCTTGTTACAATAGTTTGATCAACTGGACATTCCACTCCCTTTATGCTCTTTGCCTTTTAAACCCTTGTTTCTGTCACCAAGTTATCCCCCGGCCTTCTCCCTGATGATTTTTCTAAGCTTATGGGCTTTTACTTTGTTCTGTGGACTTTTTGCTTTGTTTGGCTCTGCTTACTAAGCAACTCCTTATCTTGCTTTAGGCCTATGAAGCTCGGCCCAGATCATGGCTACCTGTGGAGGCATGTGGACACTATCACACCCACCAATGTGAGAAATTTTTAAGACTCCCCGAGTCCACTGGAAACCAAATACCTGCCAAGGTATCAGTCAGTGTCTGGAGAAAAACCCTGATGTCTGGAGTCAGTCCAAAGTATCTGTTTGGCAATGGATGCCAAGGGAGAATCTTAGCTGGCATTGCCAATGTTCCTTCATTTGTAATTGCTCATCTGTACAGCTACAGTCAAGCAAGTGATGTTCTTTAACAAGACATGCGTTATCTATAGCTGCCATTTAGGGAATGACTAAGTTGTCAGAATTTGAGACTTTGTGAAAGTACCCTGTTCCCAGGATAATGGGGACACGTGTTCCCTGGATACCTGTTTTTATGGCAAGCTCGTGATGTCACTTCCTTTACCTCTCACCGCATTCTTCAATTCAGGCTTAAAAATCCAAGCCTACAAACCAAAGTACATTCTGGAAATAGAGTAAAGCATACTATTTTAAATTGGCAACACCCAAGTCTTTCCACAGACACCCTAATCCTGTACTTGACTGTTGCAATGTAATTATCTTAATTAGGGCCTACTACACACAAAATAACCCTCAAGAGCTGAGTATAAACCTAGACACAATCCGATCAGAGCACTCATTTGAGAAGCCCAAGGAAAACTTGCCCAGGACTTTGGTCCAGAGATTCCAGACCTTAGCTGCCACGTAAGATGAATGGTAGCCACAACTTAGAAACAGAGCCTACATACCAACATATAGGTGTGTCTTAAGTGAGGGGTACACAAAAAAGGCAGTATAGTAGAAGTTTGATTAAAACCCAAAGGTAGCAGATGCCAGAACTGACAAGGAGCCACAGTGGTGGTTGGGAAACTACTTAGGATCTTGGCTTGGCAACAGAATCCATCTGAATATCCATGAGTAAGCCAAGGTTTTTCTGAGCAAGTCTCAGACCTGATGATAATTTATCCCCCACATTATCAGGACCATTAGTTAATGCCATTCCAGTTTAGATAGCAATGTCAGCCAGCCTAGTTTAGAAAATTTTACAAAAATTTTCAAAGGAGTTCAATAATGCTAGTGTAATTGACATCAGTATTTTGTGCATTTGTTTTGTTCCCAGTCACCAAGTGCACACACATTCCTATTGCAAGCATTCTATTTTAGGCAAGTCTAACAGATGCCCCCATGGTTTGTTCAGTAGGGCTAACTTATCCCAGTGCATGCTCCTTTAGAGTTTTGCTTGTTTTTCCAACTCCCTCACCTCCATTTAAGGGATTAATGAAGGTCAAGTGACTGTTTTAAGTGCTGTTTATAACCTCTAAATAGCAGTTTGGTCATTTATACCACTGAAATTGAAGAGGGCCAACTGAATTCTAAGTAGAGTTGACCTTTGTACATCTTTCACTGAGCTTAAGTGGTAACTATTTTGCTTTAACTATCTTGCCAGGAATTTCAGTCTTTCATAGCCTTTCAATCTGTACAGGTGAGTCCGTCATTATCTTTGGCCACATGTCCACTGGGTTTATGTCTACCTTACTTAGGACCTACATCAATCCTGAGGAGTTTTAACACTGTTATTTTAGTGCCCAAGATTGGTATTTTACTTCCCAAGATATGGAAGAACTATTTGTCTAACGTCTTGGAAAGTATTCTGGTCCAACAGTAGGAATTCCTTCTTTAAACTATCAGAAAGAGTGAAAAAAGGCAGATATCAAAACTTCTGTGGTTGCTAACCAATCTGTCACTCCATTACTTAATCCTTTATCCATTTGGTAGCAATGGTTTTCTTTACAATACACATTATATAGAGGGATAGTCTCTGGCTTGTTTTAACACAAGGGTAGATTAATTCAACAGGTTACAGGTTAAATACAGCATACAAGTAGACTAACCACACTGAAGTACAGGAGGCTATCTTGCTTTTCTAGTAGGAATAGCTCATGTTCACTAACATCATTGGGACAAGGATTTATTTTCAAGTTCTATCCTTCAAGCTATGTCTGAGTCAGCTGGCTCCCAAGGCTTCAGAAGCAGCAGGGACTCACATCTGTCCACGTTTGCTGTGTCACATAACATTGTTTTCTGAGTTTGTTCTGTCACTTAACCAATGTTAAGTGTATCATGAGTTCATCTTGGATTCATAAAATTGTCTTGCTTTTGACTCAAAGATCTGTCCCAGCAAATATTTCAATAGGGCTATCAACTGAGTTAAACATGGCAGTTTTATTAAATCCAAGATGTTTGGATTCTAAAATTCATGCCGTACTTTGCTTCTATGGTAGTGTACAGTGGTGTTCCAGCTCACTAGAATCACATTTGGAACACATCAAGGAGGTGGCAACCTCTGTCCTACAGGGAAACCCCTTTCCCTTAAGTTTTTTGAAGAGCTACTCCATGAGTTAAGATCACCTCCTCTTGGCTTCAGTCATCCCTATACCTTAATGCTCAGAAGTGCCTAGACTTACGTATTCAAGGAGGCCCCAAGGATCTTCACAAATTCAGAAGAATCAGTACCCACTTGCTGAGTATTCGAGTGAGCAGGGTGATCCCATGGTGGGCCACTTATGTTGATGTTCTGACAGCCCCCTGTTCAGCATGTTGTTCCAGGATATCCCATTGTGAGAACACTCCCCTGCATTTGCCCCTGCTAATGTTGGGATTGTACCTTGTTCTGAAGAGTTCCTGCCCTATTCCACAGTTGAACTATGGCTACTCCCATTTGAAGACTGGACGATTCTCTGCTCCAGTAGAGAAAATTTACCATGGTATTTTCCCTCCCCATGCCTTTACTTCTTTTAAGACAGACCTAAGAATTGACCTTCAATGGTTTATGCCAACAGATGAGCAGTGGAAGAGTTACTCTGTATATTCTTACTTTGTACAATTCTTGTATCAAATTATCTGAACTTCATAGAGGACAAGTTTTGAAACTAAACTTGCTGCTAGGAATAGCAACTAAACTGCCAAGATAGATGCTGGTAGAAAGCTCCAGAGAATTTTCATGGACCATGTTGAAGTTGTTCCATGAAAGCTCAGCAATTCAAGAAATGCATGTCCCTGCAGGCTTGATTCTAGTTACTAACAGTAATCTTAAATCCAGGCGCCCTTCATTACATGTCCATTAGACAGCCAGAGACTAGCCCAGGAGGCTAATGAGGAAGTGTTACTTTGTACTACTTGAGTACCCAGGATTAAAGTCAGGTAGAAGTTTTAGTTAACAGGGTCAGGTCACAACACAGAATGAAACATGTCTGCAGTGAAGAGACAGATTTCCCAGAAGAACTGTAGAACATAAGCAGGAACTGGAATGCTTCCAGAAAGACTGAAGCTCTACAGAAAGGTTGATGAGTACCTTTGTGTAGCTCAGCAATGGTTCCTAGAACTACTGGCAGTGCTGAGATGCCTCCCTGATGCTTGCACCCAGTAGTGGCCTGTGGTAAGTGAGGATTATCAGTACTGATAAAGGTATTAGACTCAAAAGTGATTATGGTAGCATGAACAATGAGATCAGAGAACCTACCACCTGACCGTACTTCTCTGGAGTATCCCTCCTTTGACTAAGCCAGGAAAAAGCACTAATGAGTGTCACTGACTTCTCTGAGAAGCCTAGTTGTGGCCATCCTGCATGGGCCAGAGCCGCTGAGAGATGCTGCCATGGAACGGCATTCCCTGGTGTCAGTGAGGATAGGAGTGTAGAATGGATACCAAGGGGTTGCACTTAAATAAGGCATGGCAACCATAGCAGGTAGCCAGGCAGAATGGCCTTGAGCCACAGGAAGCCAGCAATAGCTGTTCAACCATGCGCCTGGGGGTGAGACAGATGGGCAGGTAGATAGTTTACTCAGTATAATCAGATCAAGAACAGGTGAGAAAGTGACCTACTGAACCAGTCAGTCATGATCCTTATAGCTTTTGAGATTAGCTTGGCTCTGTTTGCAGTCTGGTCAAGTACTTCCAAATATGGTATAGTGTGAAAGTATATCGAGATGAAATTAAAGCCTAGAGTCGTGACTTTGACTTAGTCCCCTGCTGATTATCTAGAATAGTCTTATTTCATGAGTTGAAAATTCCTTTCTGCTCAGTGACTTTTTTGTCTGTGATAGATAGCCTGGCCTCATGTCTTAGTTCCCGATTACCTGCTACTTTTCTTGACTGGTAGACTGAATTCTGGACTTGCATCAGCCTCCACAATCACATAGGATGCATGTACTCAATCTAAAGGAACTGACCTATGGAGGTACGTATCCTACAGCTCCCGATTCTCTGGTTGAACCCTGCCTGATATAATTCCTCATCAAGTTTTTATGTTTAAATGGGACTCAGTCCATGGATTGAAGGGGCTACATGCAGTTCCCCCGAAGGGAGTATTCCCTTGAATATTGTCTGTCTGCTAATGACAGCCCTGTGGTGTCACAGCAGATACACAGTGTTTCCACCCTTCCCATGGAAACACATGCCCATTTACCTCAGTAAAATGGGGAGAGGAACATTCATACCTTTGATAGGGACCTCCAGGCAGATCAGTCCTCAGAATTGAGAGGGGTGTGTGAAGACTAGCTGACAAAATGCAACCGATGCTATCGTCCAATGGCTCCAACAGGTCTCCAGACCACCCCTGGACCTTTCCCCAATCCAAGTAATCAGCATAGAGGCATAGTAACTCATCTAAACTTGACATGTTCCCTGACCCATGGGGGAAAAGCTATCATGGCAGGAAAGGCCAATTAGAGTTTCCTCAAAAAATGCATCCCACATAGCCAAGAGTGAAGCCAGAAGCTAGGAACACCATCTTCAAAGTGGTAGTGCCAGGGATGGGGGCTTTGTATCACCTGTTTGATTCACAAGGATGGCTCCTAAGAGAATGAGGCAAGTCTTGGCATTTGTTGAATTACCATAAGGTCAACTTGGTAGCTTAGTTACACTTGCTGTGCCATAGGTGGTGTCTGCTACTAAGCAGCAGCTGTCTTGGGCCCTTTGAAGCTAGTGCCCTGGCCAATGGTTTTACCCCATTAGGGAGGCTGAAAGCCATTCACATTCACCACTAATAAAGCAGCAATACATTCATCATCATACTCCCAGGTTCTGAAAGTTTCTCCTGCTCTGCCAGTTGTCTAAAGTGACTTTTATAGTCTGGAGATTATGAAGATCACACTAGTCTACTGTATCAATGGCAAAATATTCAACCTGATGAGCAAGAAGTGACTGATGCCTTTTAGCAGCAGGTCCAGGATTCAATCTGAGCCTCCCTGCAGTTTAGGCACTATGACTCCACATCCCAGTGGTGCTGGAGGTATTCTGTGGCTGGTAGACATCCCACAGAGGTCTGAAACAGGTTCTACAGAGAACTCATCTGTTTAGTTCCTACCTTATTCCCAAGACCCTAATAAGGTGATGTGTCAGGTATTACATGACCATGTAACTAGAGCTACCACTTTGTGCATTTGAGACCCAAGGCTGGGAACCCTCAGGAATTCATTCCACAATGGAAGTGAGTTCCACAGACCCAGAACCCCACATCTACAATAACTTTCCTTCACACACCTATACGTTGTGTTTTCTTCCATCAGCTGGAAGGACTGTAGTTCCTGATAGTCGGCTGGGTATGATATTAATGAGCGAGCCAGAGATGGACTGCTGCTGCAGTGCCGCCTCTTTCATGACCCTGAAAGTGGTCACAGGGTGTCCTCACAGTGGGTATGGACTCAAGCATGGTATTTGTTCACTTGCTTCATGGAGAAATACACAATATAGATACTGGGACAGTGACTAGTGGCTTACCGAGGTTGTCATACAAAGAACATGCCTGTAAAAACCAGAGGGAAGAATGCCTGGGAGAAAGTGGATAAACCCATGGGAGCTGGTAGTGTACAGATCTTATTCCTTCTTTCTTTTGAAGCTCAGTCTTATTGAATATTAACCTTGTGCTTGGCTTGGCCCCTGTAATCCCCCTGGAAGCAATAAACAGACATTGGATTCTGAACTAGATATCCAGGTTAGGCAACAGGGCAGCTGAAGCTTGACCAAAAGTGTCATTACCAGCAGACTTATAGTATGCTTTCTACAAGTCATTGTTACCTTTGGATTGCAGCTTTGAGGTTTAGCTTTAAGCGTAGGCATACATTTTAACTTTAAATTTGAGGTACATAATATCCAACTTATGTAGGTCTCAAGTCACAGGGTTTGTACATATTTCACTCAGGTACTAAACCTAGTACCTAGTTTTCTCTTCTACCACCTTCCACCCTCAAGGAAGCCCCAGTGTCTGCTATTCCTCCTGTGTTCAAGAAGTATTTAGCTCTCATTTTAAGGGAACATGGAGTGTTTGATTCTCTGTTCCTGTATTAGTTTGCTATGGATAACGACCTCCAGCACCACCCATGTTCCTGCAAAAATGCAGGACCATTTTTTATGGGTGTATAGTGTTCCATATACAGCATGTATTACACAAAAGTAAACTCAAGATGGATAGGGACTTAAACGTAGAACCCAAAACTAAAAATCCTGGTACACAATTCAGGCAATACCATCCTGCACAAAACACAACAGGCAAAGATTTTATGATGAAGACATCAAAAGCAACTACAACAAAATAAACAAGTAGGGTCTAATTAAATCTAAGATCCTCTGCACAGCCAAGAAACCGAGTAAGACCTATGTAACTGGAAAAAACGTTTGCTAACCTATCAAAGGTCTAATACTGAACATCTGTAAGAAACTCACAAGAATAAAACTTTAGATGGACATGAACACACTTCCCTAACGTCATAAATGTGGTCAAAAAACCCAGTGTCACTTGTTAGACAACTGCAAGTCTCAACTATGATGGAATACCATCTCATGTCAGTCAGAGCAGCTATTAAGGTCAAAACAGATGAAGCTGCATGGCAAAGGGAATGTATACACTGTTGGTGGGAGTGTGAATTAGTTCACCATTGTGGAAAGCAGTCAAGTGATTCCTCAGCGCTAACGACATGTGTTTTTGTGTACAGACATTCAGATCTGGTATCAGCTATGACTGAAGATGACCCCCTAGTCCATCCCTTTCCTCTACTTATGTCACGGATCAAGGGTCTTCTGTTTCATGAACACACCCTATTTCTTTCAGACTACCAAGTACATCTCCCAAGATGCCAAGACAAGACATAGTATCTACCAGGTGAGTTAAGTGGGTTTCCACTTTCCTTATTACATACAAAAACCTTGCTGCCTTCAAAACTTACAGCTTTTTCCATCTATCAGGGTCCCAGCAAACAATTACACTCAAACGGTGAGGAATTTAGTGAAAGGAAAACTTCATGGAACGTGAATTAAGAGAACAAAGGGTGAGATATCAGGGCCTAGCTACACCAAGCTACTGATGACCATGGAGACCAAAGGATAGAAAAGGATACTGAAAGCCCAATGAGGGCTACAACTATTGAGGAGGGTCCCATCTGGCAAACAGATCTGCAGAGACAGTTACTGTCCAAGACATGGCTTTGAAGCCAAGAGGAAGTCAAGAATTAGAACCCAAACCTTGTCCCACCAACCTTCTCTCCTAGTGAATGTCTCCCAGTGGCCACACCCACCTAGTTAACAGTTTCTGAGAGAGACTGAGTGATGTAGTTCACAAGAGTTACCTTATTGGGGCACAGAGCCAAGTGGAGAACAGATGTTGACGGTCAGAATAACCAGCTCACTCGGGGAAAAATGGCGAAATGAGAATCTGAAAGGGGTAAGCTGTACAACCCTCCTAGAGGACAAGATGTAGGGCTCTGTATCCATTCATAAGTCCTACACAGGCTGCAACAAGCTGGGACTGTAGCAGAGAACAAATAAAGCAACAAGCTGCATTTCCCCAATAACTTAGTGAGGATTGATGGCAGATTTACTGATTGAAGTAGAATTCCAATATTCATCCAAAAATTTAGAGTGAAATCCAAGCCACGTGGAGCTAGCAAAATAGAGACCTCTCCAGCTGTGGAATTCACCATTGTCAGCTTTCACCTAGATGTTCCACACATGCTGCCTCTAGGATTGGTACAGCTTCCACACATCTTTGTTCCCCAAAACAAGATCAACATTTTCTTAATCCTGTTACCAGGGAGGTTAGCAACTTTTCTAATGGTTAGCATTTTCTAATGGTGTTAGATTAGATGATAAATCAAACCTGATTAAGAAGGAATTATCCTCCTGTTAGGAAGCACCAATGTCTCAGCTTGGGAAAACTGTTAGGGATTATTTGAAAAAAACGAAGTCTCTAATGACTGTTTACTAAAGTATATTAGAAGACATCACCTTTCTGCAACTTGCTTCGTTTAGCATAGCACTGAAGTTTGTAAATGGTTCTTGCTATACAGGTCTATTTAGTCATCATCAGAAAGTTGTCTGGCAATAGGGAAGAAAAGGAATATGGCTTGAAGAGGACATTGTGCGAATTCATTTTACGGAAGTCTAGCCCTATACAATTAACCCATTTTCCATAAGTGAAAAATCTCCTGGAAGTTGTTACCAATGTAGGTAGGTCACGAGGCCATGTTCCCTGGCCACTTGACATCTCACATTGTATATAAGAAAGCCTTAGTGTTTGTAGCTGGTATACCTGATGTCCGAACTCATGCTCTGTACTTGCAGTTTCTGCCATTTTCTGGATCATGACTCATCAACCCACTTCAGGCTAACAACATTTTGCCTAAAATGAGCCCCTCCACCATTTGCTCTCAGCTCCAAGGCTCCCATGCCATGGATGCAAGCAGCTTACTAAGCTTTAAAAAAGTGTACAGTGACCACATTAAGAATGCAAAATATGATACTGTAAAGTTTATAAGTGTTATTCACATTAAATTTAGAACAGTCTGTTTTGTGTTCCTAGTTCTTAATGTTCACTTGTTTTCAGGGTAGGTCGTGTGCCTTGAAACCTTGGATTTTTTGTTACTAAGTCACTTCTGCAGTGCTCACAGTGGAACTCTGGTAGTATGCTAGTTTCACTGGTGTTTGCATGGTATGCCTTTGCCATTTCACTTTCAGCAGTTGTGTCCCCATGCTTAAAGTCTTAAGCAGGAAGTAGTTCAGTTTTACCTGCATATGGTTCAAGAATGTATACTTGGAACATTCACCCATTTATATTTGACGTAGTTACCTTTGTGTTTGTCCCTGTTGCTTGGTTTTCTACTTGACCCATTTTTTCGATGTTATTTTGTCTCTCCTTTAAGTCAGGCTTCAGTATTGTCACTTTACCTTGCTCTAATGTTTACTCTAGAGAATATCTCATTTGATATGCTGATGTCCAAGTTATCTTTCTACTTTTGATTGTGTTCTACACTTTACAAATTCTACTGACCCTCTTGCATTTTGCAGTTTTGCTGCCATTTTAACTTCCTGTGTTTAAATCCTTCAAGATTGCTTGATACAGTTAACGTCAGTGTGTATTTACATTAACTTGCGGTTTTGCTTTTTCAGTTCTGTGATTCCCTCCAAGACTTTTCTGCCCAGAGGAGGCTTTAGTGTTTGTGAGGGATATAATCCTGTCTGAGACTTTGCATCCTTGTTTTTGAAGGATGTTTTGTGCTAGTTGTGTTTGAGGTTGGAAGTTGTTCTCAGCACATTGGAGAAAGCCATTCTTGCCTATTGGCTTCTGTCATTCTGTCAGAACAGTTGTCAGTCTTTAAGATAACATGCTTTCCCCTACGTCTGGCTGCTTTTAAGTATTTGATCTATAGCAGTCTTGGTATGATGTGACTAGATGTAGCTCTTTTGGGGGGTTGCTCCTTGAGTGTTTAAGCTTCTTGGCCCTTGTCACCCTGCATCTTTTGGCCTTCTGTTCACCACCCTCTACACATTCCTCAACTATCCTAGTTCTGGGATCCTTTTATGTTATGTCTTCTCACCAAGACTCATACTGCACATACATCCATGCTTTTTTTTTTAATTTTACTTTAGGTGCATACTGTATCTG